>PVKS010018493.1:0-39989 GCA_004027875.1 Aplodontia rufa
AAAACAAAATATCAAACTTAAACACCTAAGACAAATATCCGTAAGGAAATTTAGATATTAATGCCTATATTAAAAACCAATAACTTATATTTCTATTTCAAAAGAAGGTAAAAACTAAGCCTGACCGAAACAGAAAGCAAATAATAGAGATTAGATCATAAATACATGAAAAGCCAATTGAATAAAAGAAATGAAGCCAAGCTGGGCATGGTGCTGCATGTCTGTCATCTCAGACACTCTGGAAGCTGAGGTAGGAGGATTAAAAATTAGTGACCAGTGTCAGCTATTTAGCAAGCCTCTTTGTAACTTAGTGAAACCCTGTCTCAAAAAAAAAAAAAAAAAAAATCCAAATGGGCTGTGGATGGGTCCCAGTACCAAAAAAAAAGTAATCATGCCAAAAGTAGATTATTTGAAAAGATCAACAAAGTGGACTGTGCTTTAAGAAAAAGATAGAGAGACCTCAAATTAGCAAAATAAGGAATGAAGGAGGGGAAATGACCAAGGACCTTATAGAAATAGCGAAGATTCTAAGGGAATATTAACAACTGTGTGGCAACAACTTAGATATTCAGAGGAAATAGATTGATTTTTAGATTGGTCATCTTAATAGACCTAGAAAAGACATTTGAGGACTTCAACATCTTTTCGTAATACTTTAGCTTCCTCAACATGATAAAGTTCATCCACAGAGAAACTATGGCCAGCTTTAGAGGAGAGTGAAAGGTTGATCACATTCACCCTAAGACAACAGCATAAAAATGTCTTCACTATTATTCAGCTTTGGACCATTCAGGCCAACTGGGCAAACAAAAGAAATAAAAAGTATCCAGACTGGAAAGGAAAAAAGGAAACTATCAAAACTGTCTGTGTTCATAGATGGCATGATCTGGTCTATAAGAAATCTTAAGGAATTCTCTAAAGTGTTAGAACTAATTGGTGAATTAATTAAGGTTACAGAATATATTTAAAAATCATTTGTATTTCTCTATACTATTGATAATCTGCAAATGAAATTAAGAATACAGTTTGACTGACATTAGTATTAAAAATATAAAATTCTTAATAACAAATGAAATACAAAATGTGCACACTGAAAACTACAATATTGTTGAAAGACGTTAAGGAAAATCTCAATAAAGAGAAAGACATCCCAATATCCCATGTTTTATGGATTGGAAGACATAATATTATTAAGATGGGAATTTGCTCAAACTGATGTACAGACTCAACGCAATCTGAATCAAACCTCCAGATCATTGCTTTTGTAGAAATGGACAAGACGATCCTAAAATTCATATAAACTCAGAATAGCCAAAACAACCTTGAAAAATAAGAACAAAGTTAGAAAATTTACATTTGCTATTTCAAAACTTACTAGATAGCTACAGTAGTACAGATAGTGTTGTACTAGCATCAAAATAGACTTATAGGTCAATGGAAAACAAGTAAGAGTCTAGAAATAATCTCTTACATTTCTGTCAATTCTTTTTTGACAGGGGAAGAACAGTCTTTACAAAAAAATGATGCTCAGACAATTGAACATCCTCATGCCAAAGAATGAAGTTGGATCCTTCCCTTATGTAATATACAAAAATTAACTGAAACCAATCATGGAGAAAAATGTAAAAGGTAAAATTATAAAACATTTAGAAGAAAACAGGCATACATCTTCACTTTTATTACAATTACATATTACTCATTTAAGAAATATATAAATATATATAAAAGTGACTAAATTTTGTATGTATATCAGAAAGCCATTTCTATTATTTTATCATTATGAAAAGAAGTTAATAGATATTAGAATCAGTAGTAAGTTTTTTTGTTAACACAAGCCTGTAATCCTAGCACCCGGGGAGGCTGAGGTAGAAGGATCACAAGTTCAAAGCCAGCCTCAGCAACTTAGCAAGGCCCTAAGGAACTTAGTGAAATCCTGTCTCAAAATAAAAAATAAAAAGGACTGGGGTTGTGGTTCAGTGGTTTAGTGACCCTGGGTTCAATTCCCAGAATTAAAAAAAAAAAAAAAAAGGCAGCTGTTTTCAATCAGTGAAGTCGAAAAGTGCCTCCATAATTCTCCATGAATTTAGAATGTATGTTTTAGCACAATTTTTATGTGACTGATTTTCAAAATGAGTGTTCTTCTCAAGTGATCATTATGGTAGAAGTATTTGTTACCCTCTCTAATTCCCCTATAGAAATATTTAAAATTTAAATTAGCATCTAAAGATTTACTTTACTTTGAAATACTTATCAAATATCCTTTCTTCCTCCTCCTGAGTATATCCTCAATTCATAAGTAGATGAGAAAAAGTAGGTAAGAAATTTAGTCCTTGTGTTTACTGAAATTTCCAGCATGTTTCTTGTTGTAGAGGTAGAAGATTTCTTGAAGTAATTCTGCATGCAGATTAATAGTCTCGGAAGGCCTCATGTTTTCTCTTATATCTCAGTTCACGTGGTCCAGCCTCTCAGCAATACAGATCCCAAAATCAGATGGGCAGCTTAGGCCATACCAAGAATAAAAACATCTTTATTTATTGATTGATTATCAAGGGTTGATCAGGTGCTGTGAATACTTATACTAGTCAGGCTTTCTAGAAACCGACTTGTTTTAGATAGTTTTCTTTACTATTATATTATTTTCCATTAGGGACTGTTAGGGTTTGGGTCTGGATGTCCCCCAGAAGCTCATGTGTTGAAGACTTCATTCCTAAGTCAGCAGTGTCCAGGGGTGGGGGCTTAGGAAGTGACTGGATTGTGAAGGCTCCAACCTCATCAGTGGAGCACTCCATTTGATGGATAAATCATTCGAATGGACTGCTGGGAAGAGGTGGGGGATGGGTATAGGAAATCCTTCACTAGGGTTTTGCCTGTGGGGACTTTATCTTGTCCCTGGCCCCTTCCTTGCTCACTCTGTCTCTCTGCCTCTCTCTCCCTCTTCTTTCTGGCTGCCCTGAACTGAACAGCTTTCCTCTGCCACACAATGATGTTCTGCCTCCCCTTAGGGCAAGAGCAATGGAGCCAACTAACCATGGACTAAGACCTTTGAAATCAGGAGCCAAAGTAAACCTTTTTTTTCTCAAGTTATTTGTGTCCAGTAGTTCACGCAGTGACAAGAAGTTGACTAACAGAGAGACATCATCAACCTTGGAAACGAAGCTTCAACTGAATTTGAAATGTATATGGATAAACTAAATAAACCATGGGAATGTTCTAACTAATGTCTAGAATCAGGAAAAACAAAATCATCTGCCTAGAGAGAAAATTCCACTGGAAGCTGATTTGGCTGGCTAGAACTTTCTCCGTAAGCAAGTGCCATCGTAACTACTGGAAGTGGGTCTAGTGGCACATGCTTGTAATCCCAGTGACTTAAGAAGCTAAGGCAGGAGGATTGCAAATTTAAAGCCAGCCTCAGCAACTTAGCAGTATCCTAAGCAACTTAGTGAGACCCTGTGTCAAAATAAAAAATAAAAAAGAGCTGGGTATGGTAAAGTGTCCCTGGGTTCAATCCCCAGTACTAAATAAGTAAGACAACTATATTTTCAAAGCTATCTTCTTTTCTTCTGATTCAATATTTACAGTTCATTGTTGTATTTAGTGAGCCTGAGGTTTGCTATGTTCTCTATTTTATATAATATAATGAAGTTCTTAATTGTCTCTGGTTAGAGTTAAAACCATCTTATTTAGAACTTCACTTAACTAACAAACTTAGGAGAGAAGGCAGTGAACAACTAGTGTTTTTGTCACTCTCATTACTTCACGCCCGTTTATTTATTTATTTATTTATTTTTGGAGGAGAGAGCAGTAAAATTGCATTATAACACTTCTTTGGGGAGATACCCTTTTCTGTTATCTAGATAAGAGCAGGTGGTAGGATTGACCATTACCCACTGGGATATCCCAACCTTCAGCCTCAGTGATTGACACATAATCCAGTTGAGTGTGTGAGATGTGAGAGGACGTTACAGGAGGCTGGTGGGTGGAAAATCAGTATTGTTTTCTTTTTCTGGGAGTCATGGTGTGACGAGACCATTGCAGAAGCAATGCTACCTACATTACAGGGAGAACTTATAACTGTGTGTGTGTGTGTGGCGGGGGTACAATTTTGAAGGTTAAGGATAAACTCATTACCATAGAAACCAGAGAAGAGGCATGGAAAAGAAAGGGTCATTGGTCCTACAGTTTGAACCACTATATCAAACCTCACCTTCAATTATATATACATGGATTTAAAAATTACTGACAAAGAGATTTAATTCATATTTAAGCCTGTTTGGTGGAGGTTTTCTCTTAGTGATGATACAGCTGAAGAAATGTTACTTGGCTAATAGAGAAATACATTCTTATTCACCAATATAATAGTTTTTTACACAATTTTGACCTTGAGGAAAATTTATCACTTACAAAGCTCTCTCTCTCTCTCTCTCTCTCTCACTCTCTGTGTATGTGTGTTTTCAATAAGTGGTGAGATTCTTGTGTGATTGGGAAGCACAAATAGGTGAAGAGTCACATGTGGGTGGAGTGTGAAACTTCTAGTCAGCAGATACTTGGTTTCAATGTTTACGTATAAGCTGAAATACCATCTGGAGTCCAGTGCTTTTATTCCGTTTTTTGTTTTTTTGTTTTTTTTTTTTTTGATACCACCCTTCATTGTTTTACACTGAATTTCTTGGATAATATACATGTCTACTTTGAAGATTTAAGCCATGATGCTCACAAACTCTCCCTGATGCCCTTAAAAGAACAAGAATCATTGGCATGCTGCTTTTTTTGGTTCACATTTGGGTCCTTCTTTAATAGAGGGTCAACAATGTCTGCTGAAGACCACAAATGACAACTACCTACAGTTTCCTCAGTTTGCTATAATTTCCTCTGGCCTTTGCACCGCAAATGAACAAAGATGAATTCCTTAAAAAATGCTTTAAATAAAATAAATGTTATGCTTAGATTTTATAATAAACACATAATAAACACTAAGTTGTAATCTTTATCTTTCTTTCCCCTGACCCAATAACTCCTATAATACCTATGCTGAATTTCCTACAACCCACCCTGCAACCAAGTTCATTTTGTTTCTTGTTTGGAAGATGGGCTTACTTTTTGTTTTGTTTCTTCCCTGCAATATACCTTTGGAAAGGCCAGTTTTAGGAACTTTTTGGTTTGTATTTTATTTTCTTTATTTTTTGAAAGACTATAAATTTGTATCTAATTTTTCAATTAAGAATTTTTATTACTTCAGATCTGATTATCCCATCCAGGCTTAAAGTCTTAGGCAGCATATACGTGGTTTAACAGGAAAATAATATTGGAAATTATTCATTTGATGTTATCTCTGTGTAACTCTGGCCCAGATATTTCCAATTTGTAGATTGAATTAACTGGGTTCGCTCCTTCTTTATAAACCACTTCTTTATGTTATTCTTTTTTTTTATTAAGAGTATATAGAGATACAAATGAGAAGGAAACATTATTCTTTAATATCTAAAAGTATAAATATGACTCAGATGCTCCACTCTAAACATTCCCTCAAAGGTTATCATTTGTGAACATGGAATCTAGTCACTGATCTTATTTTTCAAGGTATATCTACTGCACTTTAAAATGAAAACATTTGCCTGTATTTCTCAATACAATTTTTTTGCATTAACCATTAGAATTCAAAATTATAACCTTTTTATAAAAAATCTTTTAAAATATCCTTCATGCACTCTGCTTTTTCTGCTCATATTCCAAATTCAAGCATTTCAAATAGTTCCTGATTTCATCTTTGTTATTGTTTCCTTTTTGTTTTATTCATTGTCCACTTTTGACCCTAAAAAGTCAATTCCATGTGGAACTTCCAAGTCTATGCCCAGCGGCTCCAGTTATGCTGAGAGTCAAATCCCAAATGTTCAACATTTGTGTGACTCCTTGCAAGAATTTCTTCTGCTGCCCTTCAGCTATTCTCTCCTTTTCATGCACATCTTTAAAGCTTAACTTTATTCTTTTCAAGTCTTCATTCAAACTCTACCATCGTACATTAATTCAACCAAAACCTCCCAAAAAAGCCTTGAAGAATATCTTCACTTCTTCAACTGCACTGCTCACTACTTCTTTTCTTGAAGAGTAAGGTGCTTTACCATTCACTACTTTCTCAAACTATGTGAATTCTTAAGTGAGGCAATTCGCCTCTTTCTCTGTGAGAGGTCAGCCTTTAAGGTGTAAGAAGCTGGGCCTTCTGAGTCCTTCTGTCCCTATTTGCTTCTCACTGGAACTGTCCTTCTTTTTGATTTTTACTCAACATTTAGCAATATTAACATCTGTGTGGATGCTTTCTTGCCCAGAAAGTCATATGGTGGTAAGAACCTGATAATTCATATTGTTTATTTTTCTGTTCTCTCCAATGCCTCATTAAGACACTGATCAAGTATGCTAAATAAAACTTCAGATTCATTGATAAATCTGTGTAAATTGAATGAAGGTTTGGAACAGTTTTCAATACTTCAAAACTTTTAAGTTTCTTTGCAGTTAAACTTCTCCAAACGGGATGAATTTTCTTCTCATTGAACTAGCTGTAATATAACTCTATGTAACATCACACTGAATTCATAAAGAAAATATAAAATGGATATTTTCAAAGTAAGCTTTTCCTTTTTGTGAGGCTAGATGATTTTGAAAACTACATTGACCACTAAAAAGCCGTGTGGCATTAGTCTGAGTCCATAACCTCTACGAGTCCATTTTCCTGTTAATAAAGGGAGAATAATCCATACTGATGTTGGTAAGAATAAACAGAATGGTGACATGTCAAGAAGTGATACAGGGTAAATGCTCAGCACACAAAGCTGCTGTGGATGATGAGATCTGTGATGGACCACTTTTTCTTAGTGAAATCCTTGCAACTTTATGTGGCTCCCTGCCAAGCTCAGATTTATCATGCATTGTATATCCTGCTTTTATCAAATTGTCCACCTTGAATAGAAATTCATAAATTCTGTCATGATCCTCTTCATGATATTGTTGTAAAAAATTTTAAAAAGCTAGTTTTACTTATTGTTAATTTTTCTTTATTTTGATACAGAGCAGTTTCATTCATATAGCATAGTCCTACACAGACAGGGGCTCCATATATTTTAACTTCTAATAATAGAGAAATTTGGTTTATTCCACTATATTATTACCATATACATGAAAGAATGTTGTCTAAATTAACAATAAGATGAATCACACTTGAAGAGGCAATCTTCATAAACTTTTATAATGGGTGGTGAGTGATGTAGAGGTAACTAACTTCATGTATAGCACATTGTCATATCAGCCAGAGTTCATGTCTGCATAAATGCTGCTCCATATACAAAATACTGTTACCACATTGTCAAATTACAATTTTGCAAAGACCCAGTTAGGAAGTCCAGGCATATCACATTATTTCAATATTATAAATGAGGGAACTGAGATTGTCAAAGATTAATGAACTTACATAATTATAGTCACATAACTCATAATGAAGAGTAGGTTCAGAACAGTATCCTGACTTCTAATCAAAGTTATTCACTCAGTCTCCCTAACTTTTCATGTTCCTGAGCCCTAGGATAAAATAAATTATGTTTGCCAAATGGCAGAAATTTAAGACAAAATTAGGCATCCTCCAAAATTAGAATCTTGCATCATGCCCAATAACAGTGGTAAATGATTTTCATACTATTGCTTATATTTTATGGTTGACCATGAGTTTACAGCATTCTTATCTTGGTATAGCACCCACCTAGGTCTCAGTAACTTTGTTTTCACCTTCATTCTTTCATTCCTTTGGCATACAAACACTTGAAGCTAAGTGAACCAATCAATGTAGGAAAGCTTTTTAAAGACACATATTTTGTTTGTACACACTTCTCACAAAAACCATTTTCATCCTCACTCAAAAAGTTCTGGTGAAATCTAAGGAATATAGTACTCCTATTGATAGGTATTTACTGCCATAATTATGTGGATGGGTATGATTATCACTGCTCAATATAATACAAAGTTATTACAATGAAGACAGAGTTATTTGAGTGACAGAAACATGATAACATATCTCTTTTGGGTTTTAAAATTAATGCCTTGGAAGGACATCTGTTTGTTTTTTTCTAGTAGTTAATTTGTGGGGCTCAGGGTAACTCAGGCTCCTCCTCCTCCTCCTCTTCCTCCTCTTTCCCCTCCTTCTTCTCCCCCTTCCTCCTCCTTCTTCTTTTTAAATTGGTCTTGGGGATTGAATTCAGGAGAACATTACCACTGAGCTATATCCCCAGACCATTTTTTCTTGTTTTATTTTGAGACAGGATCTTGCTTAGTTGCTGAGGCTGACCTTCAACTCGCCATCCTTCTGCCTCAAGCCTCCTGCACATGGAAAGATTATTCACATTGGAACATAAATTCTCATTGATATTTTTGGTATAACAAATGTCATCATGTATTGCCTCAATTTCTCCATTAATAAAATGAGAAAAATAAAATTTGTTAAATTTTTGTGAAGCAAAATCACATACATTGATGCATGTTCACTAGTAAGTAGAAGCAGTGGTAGTATTGTCTCCTATTCAACCTCCAAATATCATACACATCATACAGCTGATGGCAAAAATGCCCCAAATTTCCCGACCCATGAACTTTGAAATGTGACTTTTTAGATCTTCCTCAGTTGACCCTGTGACTTACTTTCACTTAAACAGAATGCAGCATAAGCACCTTACAGATTTTCACCTTGTCTTTGGATCTTTACCTCCAGCATATGAACAAACCCAGGCTAATCCAATAGAGAATGAGAGAACAGGTGGGCCAAAGCCCAGTTACCCTAGCTGTCATAGGCAATGCTACATACACATCAGATAGAGAAACATGTCATACAGAGCATCCAAGATCAGCGAAGCTGATCCATAGTTGAGCTTCAGCTGACCAGAGATCCATGACAGACCCCAACAAAGACCTGAAGAGCAACCCAGCTTTCCCATGAGTTGTGAATGATAGCAAGATTTCAAAATTGTAAAATAGAAGTGATAACCTATCTCCTAGGTTTGTTTAGTAGATTCAGTAAAATAGCATTCATAAATTCTCTGATACATACTAGGAACTTTCTAATATTTCATCTTACCTCTCCCTTGGTCTCATTATGAATTAAAGTTGGGTATTAGATGTAAGCAGGTGCTTCCTCAAATAGATGTGTTGTAGTTCTCACAGGCATATTTATATCTAGAGTCTTGAAAAGTTAATTAAAATCTGGTTTTTTAAAAGCAAGCACAATTTTATTGATTATACTAAAAGTTTTAGATATATTTTCTCTTTTTTTGAGGTTTTTTAATAAGACAGTAAATTTTATTTCTTTAAATTAAAAATTTCTGCTGTGGCTTCTAACCCACATAGTCAAGAAGTGAAAATTGGTCAAACTCTTGGTGAAAAACAGGATTCATTATAGAAATTGTCTTTTTGTAAACATACAATAAAATGCATACATATTTATGGACATACATATATCCTAACATTCTAACATTCAAAATGTAGATTTTGGAATTTTAAAGGTTTTTTCAATGAAGGCACAGTGATTTTTAAACAATTCCTTTTTTAATTTGAATACACAACCAAATGCAATCATTTCATTCTAGTTAAATATACCTAAAAGTAAAATTAGGTCACACGAGAGACTTATTTTGCTCAAGTATAACATATGCCAAATTTGAAAGAATTATGACTCGTTTCAGAATGCCTAAAGAAACTGACATGGTGTGGCAGATTCAGTCAGACGAGGAAGCTGGCCACTTCCACTGGAGTATGGAACAAACCATGGTGGATTAGATTGCTGCTTTCACGACATTCAGTGAGTGACTGTATGAATCAGCTTAGCTGGCACACATTTATTTTTAGTATTTTTAGTATGAATACAATTTTATTTTAGATGTGTTAAATGCACTTATTTTTGCATTCCATATGCTCATTTGTTCTTTCTTCAATGTTTTCTATTGGTGCCTTATAATTTTATGTAATAGTGAGATTTCTTGATCCATATTTGTGCAAGCAGATAATAGAATGCCATAACGTGGTCAGTTCCTTCCTAGTACCTCTCCTTTCTCTCCTTCCTCCCTCCCTGGGTTCCCTTTCTTCTTCTCTACAGGTCTCCCTTCTATTTTCATGACACGATCCCCATCTTCCCCTCTTTTTATTCTCTAGTAGATATGATTTTTTTTTACATAAAAATTTGAGGCAACAGGCAATAGAAAAACTAAAAAGAGGTCATTTAAAGAGATACTTTCTTGCCTATGTTTATAGCAGCACAATTCACAATAGTCAAGCTATGGAACTTGCCTCGGTGCCCATCAATGGATAAATGGATGAAGAAAATGTGACACATATATATGCAATGGATTTTTACTCAATAAAATTTTTAAAAAAGAGAAAAAATAATGAAAAGTGAATTGTAAGAAAAATGCAATATGTCAATATTTATGAGATACAGGTTCATGATACTGTAAATGATATTTGAATAAGCTATACTGCTTGCCTTTACAAAAATGTAAGTGTTTAATCCTATTGTCAATTACATCTAAAAATAACAAGGGGTGATAGGAAGGGAGGAGAAGGGCAAACGTTGGAACTGACTTAGAGCAAAGTACACTCCAAGCATTTATAAGTATGTCACTGTATACACTATAGTCATGTATATAAAAATGTTCTTCACAGATATAAGAATTGTGTCACTGTACTTGGATGTTTTAGGAAAAATGTACGATCAAGAAAGAGAAGCAAGGGATCTGGGGGATGGGAGGCGGGAGGTAGGGAGGTATGGGGGGGCAGGGGAGGGCATAACCAAATTGTATTGCTGCATTGTGTGCATCTATGGATACGTGATAACAGATCCCATCATATGTACAACTATAATGCACCAATAAAAAATAAGAAGAAATGAAGAATGAAATTATATTGTTTGCAGGAAAATGGATGAAACTTGAAAACATCATGTTAAGTGAAATAAGCCAAACTTAGAAAGTAAAGTATCACATGTTGTCTCTCACATGTGGAAGTTAGAAAATAGGGAAAAAGTGGATGGGTCAGGGAATCTTGAAAATAGAAGGGTACCAGTAGAATAAGGCAAATGGGGAGGGATGAGGGGAGGAAAAAGGGGAAGTGTAGGGGATGAAATTGACCAAATTATTTTGTATGCATGTGAGAATGTGTAACAACGCATACACTGCTTTGTATAATAAAAAATAAATAAAATAGCACTAGATACTCTTAAATGTCATATCTTGAAAGTTTCACTTGAATGAATAAATTCTGAAAAAATATTTAATTACTTTTTATATAGAAATCCTAATTTAATCTGATATGAAATCATTGATATCGTCTCAGATCTAAATGAGATTTCAAATCCTTGCATTGTATTAGCACAATATAGCTACATAGTGTTCTTTCAGTAACAATACATAAGAAATTAGAGAATTATATGTATCCACTCATGGTAAATTAGAAATGAAACTCTCTTTTCAAATCTTCCTTTTTTTGTATGATTTGATAGGAATGGAATAAAATTTGCTTTTAGAAAAATATTCTGGGTGGGGAATATAATCATGCTTAACTACCATCTTTTGTAACACAAAAGGACCTACACATTTGGAAAAAAAGTTTTATAGTCATCCATTAAAATGCAACAAAGTAACTGAGAACTATTGGAATGGAAGGATGGAAACCTAATGGAAAACCAATTTAACTCTCACAGACACTTGGCAAACCTGAGTATTCTGTTTATAAAATTTCCCAACAGAAGAAATTGTTTTTTCTTTGTATGTTCACATATAGAGCATTTCCTACCTAACCAAACAAGCTTCCCAATTTAGCATAAACTTCCTCAAAAATTCAATGCCTTTAAATATTATTTGTCTGGTCAATGACACCACTTTATCTCCCTTGTTTTCCCACCAAAATATATGTCTGATGTCCGGGTGCGGTTAGGGAATACATGTTAGCAGAGGTTCCCATGGTCTGCATCACCTATTGTTTGAAACACAATAAACTGGCAAGGAATAAATCAATAATAACACAAGCCAGCAGTTGTTTGGCACCTGGAAACAAATAATGTGATATAATTACTAAGTGTATTTTAGGGCAAGTTGTCACTGTCCTGGAAACTCTTAAGTCTGTTAGGGACTGGCAGAGGTGTACAATATTTCTCACTCAACCTCTTTCCCTCTTAAGAGTCAGACATAGTTTACCTTCCCCTGAGAGTCAAATATTTCTATATTATTCCTCCAGGGGTTAAGAAACTGTGTTGTACTTTCTACTTTCATATGCAGTGGAAAAGTATTTTGAGGACTTGATAATCCTATTCCTCTTTCATAAATGTGACCCAAAATAACGCAGTTTAAGAGTGTCCATGGGAAAAAACAATTCAGCACCTGCAAGAAAAGCAGAGCATGATCAGACTCTAACGTCCACTTGTAGTTAAGAAAATATCTCAGGTATTTTTGTGACTTTGCTTCCCACCTTTTTGATGGGGGCAGGATTTCCTCAAACTATCAGGATCGATAGGTGATATTTTTAAGGTTTTTTTAAAAAATGGACAATGAACTGAGTAAATACCCATAAAATAAAATCTGGTTTCTAAGGAGAAATGTATTTTTCTGTATAATATTCAAAGTAAACCAAATGAGCAATACATTGAAGAACACGAAGCCTTTTACTTGAAAACTTCTAGCTTCATAATAATAATAAAATGAAATCTTCCATTGAGTTAAAACAAAACAAAGCAAAAATACACAAATACCTACTGATTATGAAGAAGGCAGGTTCCCACTCACACACATACATACAAAGAAGAAGGAATTTCTGACTTAAGAAAAAGAAGAAAGTGTAAGTAAGCAATTCTCTAAAATTGGAACTTTTACACATTTAAAAAGTTCAGAAGTAAAAACACTAGTTGCAAAATAGTAATAATAAACTAAGCAGCTAACCAAACAAATCATAGAATAGTCCTGTTTGAAATCAGGGTAGGAATTTGAAAATCAAAATATATTGTGAAAGCTTAGTTTAAAAATTTTCTGTTCCACATGAAGTCTGTTCAAGAGTTAATATTAAGGGGTGCATAAGCAATCATAGTTATTTCTTCAACTGTTACCTAATGTAAAATTCTTGACTAGTTACTTTTTGCAAAAAATGTAATATGTAACTTATATGAAAGGAACTACTACAGAAACAGCTAGACTCATTTTCCTTGTATAATGCTTTCAATTTCTTGTTTATTATTACACTCTTGAATAGCAAAACCAAGTTGCAATTCCTTAATGAACCAATAACATATATTTCAATTTTATTTCACAATAAAATTAATATGTATTTGATTTACCTAAACTATCTAAATAATAAACTCAGCAGCTAACCAATTATCAAAAACACCCCAGATGATATTTATTTAGATTCAAATGAAAATTGGGTTTAATACTTGTCTAGGTAAGTGAATAAAAATTTAATTTAAAAAAGGAAAACGGTACAAAGTGTGACATAGAATTAGAAGGAACTTAGTATGCTAAACAAAATAACAATAATAGCAGAAAATTAATGGGAACATTGAATCAAAACAGGAAAGAGAGGGGCTGGATCGGTGGCTCAGCAGTTGCAGCGTTTGCCTGGCATGCGTGAGGACATGGGTTCAAACCATAGCACCACATACACAAAAGCGTCGGAGCAATGAAAGCCACATGAAAAACTAAATAAAATTGATTCTTTCCCTCTCTCTCCTAAAACAAACAAACAAAAAACAGGAAAGAGAAATGGAAATTATCCTTGAAGGTTTAGAGTCTAATCTTAAGTTAACGTTTACTATTGAGTAACCAATAATTTTTCATTTTCAAAAAATGTTTTTTAACCTGTGATATGAGCAGTTTTAACTTATTAATACAAGTATTTTAGAAAATTTCACTGACGTCTGAAGGAGTCTCATTTCAGAAGTGTGATTTATTTCCTCCTCAATTTCCCATCCACATCATGGACATTGTGAGTCATTGTTTCTCCAAATTATGTTCTTTCCTTTTTAGTGAATAACCTTTCCAGTATAAATCTGATTGACCTCCTCACTTAATGCCTGTCTTCCTTCCTTTTTTTCTGACTTGAATTCCTTAAAATATTTATGTTGAGTCTTTGGGTCATCCTGAATATGACTGTAGACCATGTGGGAAATAGTTTTCCTTTTTGTATAATGTGACAAACATAACTGGTTAGAAGTTCACAGAATGCACACATATCACAGTGATTGATAATCAGAGACTTAAAACATTAGGTGGTGGTCAGGCAAACAGATTCTGGAAAATGCTTGAGTTCAAATCTCATCTCTCACACTGTTGGGTGGTCTTGGGAAAGTGGAACGGATTTTCTAAGCTTTTATTTCTTGTGTGGTAAAATGAAACGCTACTAATACATGGCCTAAGTTCAATTTATGGGTGAGAGAATTAAAACTTTGCACAAACTAAACATCAGAAAGAACAGTTAAAGTCAGAAAAAATACATTATTATGGCAGGGAGTTACATTTTGAAAAAAATGGCAGAATTTTTAGCAATTTAATTTATATGTACTACAAATCTGAGAAAGAAGAAAATCTATATTTGATTAATTATATATGTATAAGTCTTATGCACACATACACACAAATAGTTAATTGAATTCTTTATATATATATATATATAAATTTATATAGCTATAGATAGATAAACACATCAGAAATAATTAATAAAACATTCACTGAAAATGAACAGGCAGTAACCAGAAATGGGAGGTATATTTTTATTATGTTTATTAAGCATGAATGTCTGTGTTCCTATGTTCAAAAACATCTTGTAACAAAGATAAAAATATTTTGTCTAAAACCTTGAGGGCACTGAAAATGTGTAGGTGCACTTTTTTAAAACATCTTTCTCATCTCTAGCATTCCTGAAACAATTTAATATGATCATATACTAGAGAGTATATCTTCACTTTTTTAAGGCATTATTTTCTTTAACAAAAATTTCAAAGGTAAATTTTCACTATAAAATAAAGATAAGGGCTGGAGGTGGCTCAGCGGTCACGGGGCTTGCCTGGCATGCACAAATATGCGAGTTCAAACCCAGCACCGGGTACACAACCAAGTGCTGGAGCAAAGAAAGCCATATGAAAAACTAAATAAAATTGATTCTCTCCTCTCTCTCACTCACTGTCTCACTTGTCCCTCTCCTTTCAAAAAAAAAAAAAAAATAAACAAAAATAAAAAAATGAAAATTAAAAAAAGATAAGCAAAACTGAGAAAATGGACACCACAAATCCTGGTTCCTCAACATAACCAGTCCTCACAACTAGCTGTATCTCCTTTTGTGTGTGAATGTATGTTTTACAAAAGTGGGATTCAAATGTATACAGTATTATAGTTTTCTTTGTTAATCCCTTTGTCTAGCTTAGTGCTTAGCAGATCAGAGAGTCACAATGAATAGAGAATAAGTAAACGAATAGAGGAATGATTTCTAGTAACAGGTACAGAAAGATCCATGTAGAAATACTTCATTGCTTTTTAAAAGTATTATCAAGGTGTATATTGGGATTATTTTTTATAGAGAGATAAGTTTGGTGATGAAATGCATATTCGGTACCTTAAACTTTGTCTTTTTCAGTTTTCTCCACATATATTTCATACATTTTGAAATTTTTGGTTGACATTATAAAGGAATATAATAGCTACAACAGTGGTAATAGTGATTATCCAGCTCGGTCTTTAGTGTTAATAAAACCTTTAATGTTTGATATAAATGTTCTAGTGTTTCATTGTACACTCTGATGCTGGCAGTTTGTTTCAGAAAGATGTTATTTAAACTATTAATGAAGAATATTTATTCACATTATTCTGTGAGTCTTCATAAGGATATGCTTTTTCTGGTCAATCAAGATTACCAATATTCTTTGATCTATTAATGACATAAATTATATGAATTAATTTCTTAATGTTAAATCATCTTAGCAGTCTTGGAAGTAATTAAAATAATTACTTCCTAGTCATTTATTTTAGATGTTGGTATTACTCATAAGTGATAATATTCTTTAATTTTGGGGTTGGGGATTTAGCTCAGTGGCAGAGCGTTTGCCCAGCCTGCGCAAGGCCCTGAGTTCTGTCCTCAGCCCTGAAAAAAATATATATATTCTTTAGTTTCATTTTTTTGTTTTTATCTCTTTTAGGCATTGGTATTGTGTTTATAGCAGTTTCAAATGATGGGAAACTATTCCTTTACTCCATGATCCAGAAAAATTTAGATAATCTCTAAATAAGGATGGTTTTTATTTGGAAGGATAACATAATTTATAACCTGTCCTCTTCTTTTTATTCTTGTATACTATAAAAATTAAATTAAATATTTGATTTTATAGATTCATGTGCAGTTGTAAGAACTAATATTATACCATTTGTTCAGTATTACAGCAAGGTAAACAGCTTGCAAAACTGGAGGACAATGTCACCACCAGTATATTGACATTAATATAGCCCAGACACAGGCCATTTCCATCATCACAGATATCCTTCATGCTGTCCCTTAATAGCTCTCTGCCCCCATCTCCTTAATGCCTATCAACCAGTAGTATGTTCTCCATATCTGTAATGTTGTTATTTCAAGATGTGATTACAGAGCAATAACACAATTTGTTGTCACTTGGAATTGGCATCTAGTTTCTCAGTATAATTCTTTGGAAATTTATCTAGTAACAATTCTAGTTCCTTTGCCTTTTCTTAGAAATGCTAAGATAACTTTGTTTATGATTACTAAAATTCTGCTGGAATTTTTATAGGAATTGTATTAAATCTAAATACCAATGCAAGGATAATTGAGTCTTTATTATTTAGTCTTCTAATGCATGGCATAGTTTTTTTTCTAATTTATTTATGTCTTTTCTGTTTTCTTTCATCAGTGTTCTATAGCTTTTAGAGGATAACATCTTGTACACGTTTTGTTGATTTGTACCTACCATTTTTTTGTAAATATTACTTTTTAAATTTTGGTGGCCATATGTCCATTAGTCATATAGAGAAAGGCAATTGATTTCTGTTTACTTAGTTCTTGTATCCTGTGACCTTACTACTTACTTACTAAAGGAACTTTTATAGATTCCTTGAATGTTCTACACAGAAAATTATATCATTTGCAAATAGAGATAGTTTAATGTCTTTCTTCCTCATTTTGTTCGTTTTACTTCTTTTGTATTACTGCACTGAGTAGAATTTCCCATACTCTCTTGGTTTAAGGGTAGTGTGAACAGAAATCCTCACCTCTTTCTAGGTAAGAGGAGGGATAGGTAACATTCAGCCTTTCACAATCACGTACAATGTTAGGTGAATTTGGTCAAATACTTTTTCCACATCATTTGGTATGATTATGTCATTTTTCCTAGTTAGCCTATTAATTTGGTGAATTATATTGAATATTTCTCAAATATTGACCTATTTTTGTATTTGTGGAATAAACCTCACTTAGATGCTGTGGTTTATAATATTTTTTATATACTGATGGAATCTATTGCTAATATTTTCTTAAGGATTTCTGTATCTATATTCATAAAGTTCATTGGTCTATAGTTTTTTTACTGTTTTTGTCTTATTTGTTATAAGTATAATACCAGTTTCATAAAATGAATTGGGAGTTGTTCCCTCCTCTTCTACTTTTTGGAGGAGATTGTGTAGAAATGATGTTAATTTTTCCTTCAAAGTTTGATAAAAGCGCTAGTAAAATGATCTTGAACTGAACACTTCTTTTCTGAGAATTTTTGGATTACAAATTCAGTTTTTATAAAGTAATTGTTCCATTTCATCTATATTATCAATTTATGCATGGAGTGGATCATTGCTTTTTCTTATCAACCTTTTGATGTTTACAAGGTGTCTAGTGATATCCCCATTTCATTCTTGATAGTGATACATGTTTTCTCTCTTCTTTCCTTTGACAGTGTTACTAGATCTTTGTCAACTTTATTGATTTTTTTCCTCCAATGAGATAGCTTATTGTTTTTCTATTTTCAAGTTCATTGATTTCTGCTCTCATCTTTATTATTTTCTTTCTTCTCCTTGCTTTGTGTTGATTTTTATTTTCTTCTAGGTTTCTTGGGTGAGATTTTAGATTATTAATTGATTTTTTCCTCCTTTCTTTTTTTTTATTAGTTGAATATGGACCTACAATTGAGGGGGAATCATTATCAAACAATCAAGAACCAATGTATATTTACATAATTAGCCAAGGCTGATGCCATGTTGTGGTTTCCCCCTTGGGTTCCCTATGGTTCTATGTTTCCCCCAGAAGAGCCCCTGTGTTAAATGAACTTCTTGTGGAGGTTGGAGATCTCCTTCTGAGTTGATTCCCTCATACTCCCTCCCTCTCCTAGATATCCTTCCTAATCCCTCCCGCCTCTTTGTCCCCCTCCCTACGTCTCCAGGTATCCTAGGCAAGTTTCCCCATATTAGTGTAAAAATTCATACATTTTGAGGTTATTATTCGCTTAGCCATGTAACATAATGTAACCATTTAGTGTCACAATTTCTATGTCTCAGCTATTGTGTCTCATGTATTTTGACATGTTGTACTTTCATCTGTATTCAGTTCAATGAATTTGATTTCCCCTAAGACTTCCTTTTGACCCAGTGATTATTTGGAATGTTTTGGTAAGTTTCTAAATGTTTGAAAATTTTCCTATTATCTTTCTTTAGTGATTTTTAATTTGATTCCAGTTACTAATCTGTCTGAATTTTTATATGTAGTATGAGGATAATGGTATTATTTCCTCATGCTTTTTTTTTTTAAAGAGAGAAGGACAGAGAGAGAGAGAGAGAGAGAGAGAGAGAATCAATTTTTATTGAGTTTTTCACATGGATTTCATTGCTCTGACACTTACTTGTGTACGTGGGTCCTGGGTTTGAACCCATGTAATTGAGGATGCCAGGCAAGGGCCAAAATCACTGAGCCACTGCTCCAGCCCCCCTCTTATGCTTTTGTGAGAAGTAAATGAGTTAACACTAGAATAGTGTGTGATACAAAATAAATACTTGATAAATTTTGTAATTTTATTTATTTGTTTGCGGTATTGGGGATTGAACCCAGGGTTTCTCACATGTGAGGCAAGCACTAAGATATAATCCCTAGCCCTTTTTAAATTTTATTTTAGCACAGCTTCTTTCTATGTTGTCTAAGACGGTCTTGAACTTGGAATCCTTTTGTCTCAGACTTCGAAGTAGCTGGGATTACAGGCTTATACTACTATACCTGCAAATTTTATAATTTTTGATAATTAAAATTTTATTCACACTATCTCAGAGAATAAGAAAAAATAATGACTTAGAAAAATCTAGTTTAATATCAAATTGATCATAGAGAGTCCATGAAATTAAATTAAATACAGTTACTTATGAATATAGATGCTAATGCCTAAAAAAGTTATTTTCACAGTAGGGAACAAATAGAGTAGAGAAAGAGGATTAAGGGAGAGGGAGGAGCTGGGTGTGGTGGAGTAGGCCCTAATCCCAGAAGCTCCTGAGGCTGAGATAGGAGGATCATGAGTTCAACCAGCCTCAGCAATTTATTAGAGAGACCCTGTCTCAAAACAAAACAAAAAGGGATGGGGGTGTGGCTCAGTAGTTAATCATTCCTGGGTTCAATCCAGTACAAAAAAAAAAGTGAGTATGGTACTCCATGCATGAGTGTTCTTCACTGAATCCTACTTATGTGTTCAATTACAGTGCACTAGCTGAAATAGTTAATAACAATGATAAAAGGGAGTCAGTAGCATAGAGCAAATGGATCAAGAGGCGGGAGACTGGGAGGGAAAGGAAAGGTACTGAGGAATGAGATTGATCAAATTATGTTATGTACATGTAAGAATATAGCACAATGAATCCCACTTTTATGTATGATTATAATGCACAAATAATTTTGTTTTCTGTGTTTCAAAATAAAAAGTAAAAAAGGAACAGGGGTGTAGCTTGAAGGCAGAGCATTCTGGGTTCCCCAGTACCAAAGAAGAGACTGAGAGGAGCTTGGGATCATCTTTAGAACATAGCAGATACTTTGCAAATGTCACATGTAGTAAACATTATCATATAGGAAGCTTAGATTGTTGATACAGGGAGAGGGAGAGGGAGAAGCAAATAGGGGAAAATGTGTTAAGGAATGAGGTCTAGTAGTCTTCAAAGGTGAAGGAAGATGCAGGAGTCAGGTATGCAGACACAAATACAATTTTTTATAAGTTGTTCTCAAATTATTTCAGTTGTATATTCAATAGTAATGATAATTGATGTAGACACATTTGATGAAATTCAACAATTTGCTATGAAAAAAATAGTGATCAACCTGAGTATAAAATAAATTCCTATAGCAGAATAAAAGTTTTTATTTAAAAAAAGAATAATAAACACCACAATAAATAATGCATATGACAATGCAGCATTCTCATTAAGGTCAGGAAGACAAAACATTCTGACCAACATTATACTGGAGTGCTTCTGCAATACAATAATTAAAAAGAAATGTGGTTGGGCACCATGGCTCACACCTATAATCCCAGCTCTTCAGGAGGCTGAGGGAGGAGGATTACAAATTAGAGGCCAGCCTGGGTTATTTAGCAAGGCTCTCAGCAACTTAGACTCTGCCTCAGAATAAAAATTAAAAGGACTGTGGATGTATGTAGCTCAATGGTAAAGCACCTCTAGATTCAATCCACAGTACCAAAAGAAGAAAGAAAGAATGAGATTTAGAAAAGAAGGAACAAAACTATCAGTATATGAGGTTTACATAGATAAAGCTAAGATTTTAAAGGTGAACTCTTAAAAAGATTTCAATGTTGTGATTGGATAAAATATCAGTGTATAAAAATCATTAGGTTTCATTTCTATCAGCAGTAGCAAATTAGAAAGGAAGAAAATAATCTAAAAAACAAACAATAGAACCTTTTTGAGCTTTTGGAGAATAATTTAAAAATTACTGATGAACATGATTGGAGACAAAGGAAAAAAACGCAACTAAAGATGAGAAAGAAGTTCCCATGTTAGATGTGTTTCAAAAATGCTAGATACATGAAGATAAGTAATTGTGAGAAAGATAAAACACATAATTAACAATGAGAAAAGTTAGATGTACTGCAGTATAAATGCAACTTGAAAAAAAAAAACCCCAAAATTTAGACTATACATTTTAGGATTTCAAAATTTTAATTTCATTCATTCATATATTCATTTAATAAATAAGTATTGAATCCCTAACATGTACATACTTATCAGGTGCTATTCTAATCACACACAGTACAATTAGGAGATAAACAGATAAAGCATTACTATAATATTTTCAGTGCTGAATTTTTGGGGAACTTAGAAGAAAAGATATTTTATAGTAATGCTGGTTAATATGGCAACAGGTGAGTTTAAATTTTTTTCTTGTGCCAAATAGAGACATGATTCTTTGGAAAATCCCTAAGTCCCTTATACTTGGAGATGTTCTCTACACAACTTAGCAGTACCACCATTTTGTATGTTCCAAAGAAGTTTAATAAATTTAAGACAACAGATACTGAAAAAGTTTTCATTTAAGAGTCTGCAATGTTTGGAAAAGTTGAAAAAAAGTATGTAGTTGTATTAGTGCTTACCCTGGTATCAACCTATTTTATTAACCAAGCTCATTTCTATCCCTTTTACTATCAAATTATGGTGTAGATCAGAGAACATTGGTCACATAAAGAGAAAGCAATTGTGGATATTTAGAATGCAGACCTTAGCATTTCCTATTGGGTAAGTTCAGTGGGTAATACTTTTAGTCCTGAGCCAAAATGTGGTGACTTGCTTCCAAACAGCTTGACCTAAAATAAAGATAATAGAGGAGCTATTTTCTTTGGTTTCCTTTCACAATTGCTTTGGGTTTTTTGTTTATTTGGATAAAAACACCAAGGATCATTCCACCATTTGGTTAAAACATATTTCTTGCAGAATCCCTGCCTTTCCCAGATGCAGAAAACAATCCTCTTGAAGTTAGAGCAATAAATCTAAGAAAGAAAGGACCTATTGTCACCTCTTTGTCCAGTCAATACCAAAGGTTTGTGTGACGCTCCCATTGCAGGGGTGTATTCATTCAGCTCTGGAGTGGTCACTTTCCACAAGCACCAATTTCCTCCAGACTTTTTGATGTTTCAAGGAAATGAATGTTGGCCCTTTTTAAGTAATCAAAAATAAGATTTTTTCCTATTAGCCTCAAAAGGATTAGTTTGTATTTCCATCTCCGTTTCAAATTGCTTTCCCATCAAATATTTCTTTTTATTTTCATAGCTTGTGGGATAGGCAAGCATTATCATTCCTGTTTTACACGTGAAGAAACAAAACCTCTGAAGACGTTGTGATTTTCAGTAGAAGAAATTTTCTGGCTCTTTGCTTAGTGTTTGTTTACTAAAATGATCTGCATAAACATTTACTTATCAACACATTTATTGAGTGCCTGTTTGGCCGAATTCCGTTGCAGGCACTCTGCTGCCTGTCAATTTGATTGCCCTTGTTCTTTGTATTAGTTTTCTAATGACAAGAACTTGAGGTTTTAAGTGTGAAGAGAACATTTGATTCTTTAGTCTTAAGTACAGGTCAGTATATGATGACATCAATTTTGATAATGTATTTATCCCAAGTTCTTAAATTGAAGAATTTAAATAGCAATAATTTTGATACCAAGAGCCCTGAAGTCAATGTTCAATAGCAAACATCTCAAACTTTGTCTCCTAATGCTCTGGGAATTTTGCTTGCATGGTGGTGAAGTTAGGTCCTTGATTACAGCCTATGAGCTACTTTAAAAACTGTTGATTCACCAAATACTAGGAGCTCAAAATTTTAATCTACCAAATGTATGTTTATTATTAAAATTTTTTCTTATTTTTCATTAACTTTTAAACTTAAGAACATGTTATAATGTTGTCTATATTGTATTGTAATTATTTTCTAATATAATTTTTTCCTATTGTTATAGTATATAAATATATAATTAATTGGTTTCTGCATATTGATCTTATATTTTTTCCACCTTGCTAAATCAATAGTTTTGAGGTATTTTTTAAATTTCCTGGTATTTTCTTTTTTAAAAATGCTTTCTGTGAATAAAACTTATTTTAAATATTTCAATCCCTTCGCCCCACTTTTCTTTGTCGTGCCTTAAGGCTCTAGCTGGTGTCTTCAAAACAATGTTTAATTGGAATGATGGGAATAGATAACCTTACCTTCTTCCTAAATGTAAAACAAAATAATTTAATAAATCACTGTAAGTACGATATAATTGTGCCTTTGCAGGATATGTTTGAAAAGGGCTGCCTGTTTTTAAGACCAAGAGAATTGCTTTCTATTTCTACTTTTTTGAGCAATGTTTACCATGAGCGGAGGTTGAATTTCATGAAATGTTTCCTTATTCTGTAGAGTTGGTCATATGCAATCAATGTGGTACATTACTTTGTTGGTTAAATTTTAATGTTAAACAAATCTTGCATTACTGTGATCAATCCAATTTGATCATGTGTACTATTCTTTTTATGTATTTGCTGAATTCAATCTGCTAGCATTTTGTATCATTTTTAGAACTATATGAATGATGGATGTAGATCCTTAATTCTGTTTGGTATCTTTACTTTGTTATATTTTTATTATAATAAGTTTTAATATCAAGATTATTGTCACATCCTAAAACAAGGTGGGGAAAGTTCATCCCTTTTATATTTTCTATCAAAGTTTGTGTAGACTCGTGTCCGCTTTTTCTTCAGCGTTCGTCAGAATTCACCAATGAATTGATGTTGCCTCGTCTTTTCTTTGAGGGACTTGAATTATATATCCAGTTTCTGTAGTAGACATCAAGTTCTTCAATTTTATTTCATTTCTTCCAGTTTTGATAAACTGTGTATTTGAGGAATTCTCTGTGTTCTCAAATTTATCGGCATAAAGTTACTTGTAAATTTTTTCTTACCCCTTTAACGTTCATATGTCTGAAACTTTTACTTTTTCAGACAATGTTTGGAAATTGAATAATTCCTTTTTCATGATCAGTCTTGCTAAAGGTTTATCAGTTTTATTAAGCTTTCCTAACAAGTGAGTTTGGCTTCATTAATTTTGTCTGCTTGTTTTTTATTTTATTTAATTTGGCTATTATTTTTACTCTTTCTTCCTTTTTATTATGGTTTAATTTGTGTTTTAATTTTAGTTCTTAAAGGTGAAAACTTAAATTATCAATTTTAAATAGTTTTTCTTTTCATATAAAAACATTTAAGACTATATATTTTCTTCTAAGCACTGCATTAGTTGAATTCAATTAGTATGCTGTATTTTCATTGACAGCTATTTATTTACTAATTATTTAGAAACATTGTTCTTGAGTTTTAATATCTGAGAAAATTATAATAACCTTTTTTCTATTGATTTCTAGCAAATTTTTTATTTTTTTCTGGTAGTACTAGGGATCAAACCCAGGAGAGTTCTATCATTGAGCTATATCCCTAACCCATTTTGTTTTTTATTTTGAGACACGGTCTTGCCAAGTTGTCCAGTCTGGCCTTGAAACTGCAATACTTGGGCCTCAGCCTCCTGAGTCAGTTGGAATTACAGGCTTATGCCACCATGTCTGGCTAGTAACTGCATTTTGATCAGATAATATATTCTTTTAAATTTCAGACTTATAAACCTATTGATACATATTTTATGAACCGGTACATAGGGTACATAGTCTGTCCTGATGAATAGTTTATATAAACTACAAAATATTGCATATTTTGAAACTGTTGGGTTTTATATTCTATAAATGTCAGTTAGGTTGATTTTATAAATAGTGTTACTAAAGTCTTATCTATCATAACTGATCTTTTTGGCCTGTATTGTTCAATCACTAACAAAGGAAGTTAAAATCTCCAACAACATCTTTAGATTGGCCTGTTTTTCTCTATAGTTCTGCCAGTTTTTGATGGATTGATTTGGAATCTATGAGATTATGTACATACTCATTTTGAAACTTCTAGGTATTCCTGAAGAATTTATACTTTTATAGATATCAATCTCTTTTTCTCTATTAATAACCCTGCCTTGAGGGCTGGCACAGTGGCTCGGCAGTTACAGCACTTGTCTGGCATGTGTGAGGACGCAGGTTCAAACCCCAGAAACATGTACACAACAAAGTGTCAGAGCAATGAAAGCCACATGAAAAAATAAATAAAATTGATCTCTCTCTCTCTCACTCACTGTTCTCTCTTTCTTAAAAAAAAAATCCTGTCTTGAAATATATTACATGATTAGTATTGCTATTATCAGTATTCATATGCTTAAATATTTGCAAATTATTCTTTTGTTTTCCTCTTAATATATCTGTGCCTTTATGTTAAAGTTTGTCTCTCTGGGGCTGGAGTGGTGGCTCAGTGATTACAGCACTTGCCTGGCATGCTCAAAGATGTGGGATTGTATCCCAGCATCACGTACACAACACAGTGTTGGAACAACAAAAACCACTTGAAAAACTAAATAAAAAATTAATTCTTTCTCTATCTCTCACTGTCCTTCTCTCTTTAAAAAAAAAAATGTATCGGGCTAGAGCGGTGACTCAGTGGTTACAGCGCTTGCCCGCATGCGCAAGTACACGGGTTTGAACCCCAGCACCCATGTACACAACTAAGTGTCAGAGCAATGAAAGCCACGTGAAAAACTCAATAAAATTGATTCTCTCTCTCTCTCTCTCACTGTCCTTCTCTCTTAAAAATGTATCTCTTTTATAGACCTTTGAGAATTGGGCTTATTTTTTAATCTGATCTGGCAATCTCAGTTTTTTGAATTAGAGAGTTTAGTTCATTGATATTTGTTGTGGTTATTGATGTGGTTGGATTAACTCTACCATCTCGTTGTTTGTTTTCTAGCTGTCCCAGATTTTCTTTTTCCTCCCGTTTGCTCTCTTTTGATTTACTCCGTTAGTGTATACTATTCCATTTTAATCTCTGTTGGCTTTTTAGCTATTCCTTTTTGCATTATTATTTAGTAGTTGGTTTAGAAACTGGAATACATATCCTTCATTTATCAGTCTGCTTAAAGTTCATGCTGTATTTGTTCAAGCAAAATTGTAACCATCACCCTCATCCTTCATTCTGTTGTCAAATATTTGACATCTGTAAGCGTAACAAATTCTACACTACAATATGATTTTTTCCTTTGAATAATCAATTTCTTTTCCAAAGAAATGAGAGAAGATCAAAAAAGAAGATAATCATCTAACCACCATTTGCCATTTTTGACGCTCTTCATTCCTTCCTGTGTTGAATTCAGGTTGAAAACTTTGTTTAGCATTTTTGAGTATGCAAAGTCCTCACAGATTTCATTCTCTGCCTCCTCAGCTTAGCAATATCAGTGTTCAGCTTCAGTTCTACATCTTTGCAATGTACAAGGAAAGCCAGGCAGAAAACCAAATGACCATGAAACTTACCGTAATGTTTTCTTCCCCCAAGGATCGGAGAACTGTACTCCCTTTTGTTTAGTAACTGAAAACTGTTTACTCATATTTTGTCCATTTTTTAGTGGGAGAGCAAATCTGGCACCATTCACCATATCACAGATTTTTTCCCTTTGAAATTTCAATGAGTTTTTCTATTAATTAGTCAGATTTTCTTTTTAAAAGGTCTAATTGTACCTTAAAATACTTTAATCTTTTATTGCTTCATTTCTACAGCATCTGGTTGATATGATAAGCAAACTTATTTTGTGTGTGTATGTGTGTGTGTGTGTGTGTGGTATTGGGATTAAAATCAGGAATCTTAACCATTGAGCCATATCCCTAGCCCTTTTTTATTTTTTATTTTGAGACAGGGTTTCACCAAGTTGTTTAGGGCCTCACTAAATTGCTGAGGCTGGCCTCAAACCTGTGACCCTCCTGCCTCAGCCTCCTGAGTCTCTGGAGTTACAGTCATGTGCTGCCACACCTGGCTGGACATTCTTTTTTAACTGGAATATGACACTGAACTATGTCAAATGGACATTTTTTAATGTCAAAAATAGTAAATTATTAGCAATTTCACATATGGTTTAATCTAACATATTTTGTCATCATTTCATAGCAGTATTATTGAGCAGATACATGCTATTCCAAATTAAAAATCTATTATTCCCTTTCCTGGTTGGCTATAGCTTTCAATGGTGTCTTCAAAATGGGCAAGAAATAAATCAAGTATTTTTTAAGTAGTTTGACTTTTGTCTGGGTCTAAAATGTCTTAGGAAGCATTTGCTTCAATGCCCTGTGCAATACTCCAATTTGCTATAAAAATTTAACTACTGAATTCTATTTTTTTAAGAGAGAGAGAGAGGAGAGAGAAAAGGGAAAGAGAGAATTAATTTTATTTATTGTTTTCATCTGGCATTTGTTTCTCCAACAGTTCCTTGCATATGTGGTGCTGGGGTTTGAACCTAGGTCCTCGCACACGCCAGGCAATGGACTCCAACCACTGAGCCACCACGACAGCCCTGAACTACTGAATTCTAATGTAACTTTTCCCAGAAAATGGGTACATCCCTCATTTTGCACAGAATCAGAACTTTAGAACAATGGTCATTCATTCGATTATCAATCTTTTGCAAATAAGGCACAATTCCAAGAGTTGGAAAGTGGTTATTGAATAACTGATGTTACTCAGTTGGTGACAGTGTTGAAGCTGGATCCAGGTCACATGGTTGTGGATTTACAGGACTTTTCAATACATCCAACTCCTTACATCTGTTGCTACATTTATCAGCTGGTTATGGGTTTGTTATATGTTGTGTCCACTTAAATATTAGCTCTTCAAAATGATCCAATAACCTACTTCCATTCAATAAGCTGTTAATGTTAACTAATAAAGTTTTTTCTTGTCAATTCATGGGTAGAATCACATTTCTGATTCTAACTCTAATTTGTGTTTCACAATAATCCTAAATCTATCTACCTACAATATTCCACCATTTTAAGTTGTCTTATACTATCAAAATAGATCTTATATTCAAGATTCTACTTCAAAATATTTAATAGTGTTGATTTACTTATATAAGTAATTTCCCCTCATACTCTTCTCTTTAAGATCTAACTCAAGATCATGTTCCTCAAAGAAAAATGACCAATCTCCTAAACCAAGAGAGATCTTAGGCTTCTCTTAGTTCAGAGAGCAATTGAGGATCTCGTGTGTGTGTGTGTGTGTGTGTGTGTGTGTGTGTGTAAAGTGATTGGTCAATTATTCATTTACTATGCTTGAATTGCCTCATTGTTTTTTCTTAGTTCTTTATATGTTATATATCTTAGTTTTTCTCCATAAATATTGTGGATTGTGAGCTGTTTAGGCAGGGACTGTGTCTTGTTTATTGATTGATAAACCACAGTTAAATTGAACTGACATAGATTTTAATACTTGTCTCATCCACATCCCCATTCTATTGTTGAATTATGAAAGTTCTATAATTCTTTATAATGAAAGTGATCGTATATCCACCTCTTCCACTTGTCTAATTTATCTAGGTGAGTTTTGGGGACTGTGCATAAACATTTCCTCATGAAGAGAAAGATAATCAGTCTGAGGGTGAGAATAAGGACACAAGCCTTTGTCTAAAAGGCCTAGGCTTCAAGGGAGTAAATTAGCACTGGATGAGGACAATATGTAATGCAAATGAATATTTTACCCATTGACTTATTGATTACTGATGAGTCATTAGAGGGGGGAGGGGTTAAGAATGAAGCAACCTTGATAACACCAAGGATTCTCTCTTTGCTTAGGGACATGCTAAGGGCCAAGAACAAAACCCCTACTTCATCATAATAATAGAAAGCCTAATATTCACTCATGCAATAAGCATTTCTTGAGCTTATGCTGTGTCCTTGCTGTCCACATTATAATCTTAGTTCCACCCTCCCGTTCTCAGGGCTATGCTGTTGCTTGACTCTATTTGAAATCTGTTCCATTCAAAAGAAAAGGTTGTTTTTTGTGATTGTGTGCCCTCTCTTGCTTTTGATAGACTTTCTTTCATGTGAACACTGATGTCTTCAAAATTGTGTTTCCAACACTGTCCATACCATTCATTTTTATTCAGTTCTCTTGGGAGTTTCACTCACGTCTCTAAGGCTGTACCATTTTTTACTTCTTTCCATTTAAAAGTCAAGTCAATCATTTTTAAAAAGGCAAAAATAATTTACTTTGCTAAATTAGAATTTGCTACAGCTAATTCAATCTGTTGTTTGGATGCCTCAATTCTCATGACAGCCAAATCAGCCACGCATATACACATCCTAGAAATTGGAGCAGGCTAGACAATGGCAGCTGCCTAGTCAAAGCTCTCATTCTGCAGCTGAGAAAACTAAAGCCAGAGGTGAAGTGCTTGCTTGAGGTCTCATGCCTAGTTTGTGTCTTCTCATGGGGGGACAATAGTAAGGTTAAAGTAATACACTTCATATCTTTGATTCTCATTGAAATTATTCTTTTGTCATCAGTGAACTTTAAGAAAGGGAACCAAGAAACATCCAGAGGAGAGTAATCATCTCAGGGCTTTTGTGCCTTTTTGTCCCTGTTTCTTCATTTCTTTGGATGTTGAATTATGACATCTCCATTGTTTTTGACCTTTTCTATTTTCATATATACAGTGATGGTTCAGAATTGCCTTCTAAACACCGAGCAGCATTCTTTTTCACCCAAGCACATCTAATTATTTTTTTCTTTTCCTTTCTTGTCAAGTTAATATTTTCAGTCGATATTTTTAGAGGACAAATCATGCGTGAAGCAGGACCATTCTTAAAGTTCATGGCACAGCAGATGATCAGTCAAAATATTTGTATAATACATGCTGTGCTTCATGGATGGCTGCTGATAATAAGATTGAGGCCAATAAGCTAGGTTTCCCTCCAAGGCTTGGATTGGGATTCAAAAATATGTGATTGAGACAATCAAATTGGAAAGGATGCTGGAATTTGTTGCAATTAAGCTGAGCAAAGCGGTTGAAATGAAATCCAGATAACACTGGTTTTGCCTTTTATTATCTGTGAGGAGATGAGATTTCTTTGGCACACAAGACCCAAATGCATTTAGTGAGGAAAAAGACTCCTTACGGACTATGGAAGCTTAAACTATAATCCTTTCTTCATAGTAAAATATTAAGAGGCTTAAACAACTGTAATGTTCAAGATTGTGATAGTATGATTTATGGGTAGATGTAAAGGAAAAAGAGATGAACAGGCTCCAGCCGGCATTTCCCTTCCTCAGAGTTTTATTTTAAGTGTTTGAGAAAATGTTTGGCATTTACTTGTCCCTGAGTCACTCTGATGAAAGCATTGCATAGCAAGTAGGTCTCAAATGAGTAACACCAAATTGTTTATTAGAGGGTTACACCTCTCTTTTCCACTAATTCAGTGTTTTATCTTCAGTAATAAATAATACCATATTCTTCACATTTAATTTTTTCATAGATCTTATTTAACTGGGTCTCATTACCTTGTTAAGGTGGGCAATGATTGTTCAGGAGAAATGGATGCTTAAGGAAGTAAGAGTCCATCACAGAAGTTTCGTACACTATCACACAGACGCTCTAGCTTATGACTGGGGATGCAGGACTCAGAGTACCCTGCCTCAGTGGAAAACTCAAAGAATAGTAGAGTATGAATGGACACTACAGAAAGTTTGATCTGTTTGAAAAATTATTATATATAAGAAAATTAGTCACAAATAAGATACTAAGTCTCAAAAAAGTTAAATGACACACCCATTATTTCCGTAAATTTTCTATTGATTACTAGATCATGCAAGTATCCTTGATTTCTATAATTTTCTGAATTTAAAGGAAAACCTATGTTAAAAGATTCCCACTTTAATAAGAACTGATATGTTAAATACCAACTATATACTAAAACCCATGCCACATCAGTATATATTACAATCTTGTGAGGTATGTACTTTATTATTCTAATTCGACACATTAGAAGGTTAGGTTCAAATCAAACGACTTGCTCAAAATTATATAGCAGGTAAATCATGAATCTAAATATACCACAGGAGATTGATTCAAAATGTTATACTATTCTTAAAATGAGTCCTTATGGAGAAGGTATTCAATAGAGCAAATTATAATTCAGAAAAATAATATATATACACATGTATTTTTCATTGATCTGACAGTTTAAACTTGTTAGATACATTATAATGGAATTACATAATAAATATATATACATACATATATATTTCATTGATCTGACAAAATTTAAAATTTAGTTGAGAGCTGGATATTGTCATCAACTTAACCAGCATTATAAAAAGGTGTTCAGTGTAATGCCAAGGACATTATAAATTCTCCAGATATTTGTTGAATTACTGAATGAAAGGTATCAACTGATGAGTCTGAAGTAAGTGGTATAGATATTCATTGTCATTCAAGTTTACAGGAGAAAGAATGTGTTTCCTGAAAACATAAACTACAGTTTCAAAAAATTGCATGAAAAAAATAAGTAGCCTATTGTTTAGTAAAATGACACAAACAGCTATCATATTGAGACATTTATCCAATATATTATCTCTGACAGTGACAAAGATGTTATCTTAATGGTAAGTGCTGTTCTTAATCAGCAATGTGCGCACATCTATTTATCGTAAAAGCTATATGCCATCTTAAAAAGCAGAGCATGTTTCATAAACTTGATTATCTGAAATATATCAAAGTCTTTAGCACATACTGTGTGCATTTGAAACTAACTTAAATTCTCGAGTGTGAAATCAAACCACTTCCTGGGATTATTTTAAAAGTACCTCTAAAGGATGAAACTTCACTGTGTCAGCCACACTCCCTTGAGACAAAGCTTACAGTCTCTCCTTTTATCCATGGAGGAGATGTCGCTGTTTGTTCTTTAAATGTTTGGAAGAATTCAGCAATAAAAGCATCAAATTCTAGAGTTTTGTTTGATGCAGGATTTTTTTTTTAAACTGATTTAATTTCCTTAACCATTTTTGACTGTTCAGATTTTCAATTTCTTCATGATTCAGTCTTGGCAGGTTGGATATGTCCAGGTATTTATCCACTTATTCTTGGTTGTCCAATTTGATGGCATGTCATTGTCACAATAGTCTATCATAATCCTTTTAATTTCTGTGGTATTGATTGTAATATCTCCTTTTTCATCTCTGATTTTGTTTTTTCTTTTTGGTACCAGGGATTGAAAAATGCCCCACCTCCATTTTTTGAGACAGGATCTCGTTAAGTTGCTTAGGGTCCCCCTAAGTTATTGAGGTTGACTTAGAACTTGTGATCTTCCTAACAGCCTCCTGAGTCACTGGGATTACAGGCATGCGCCATTGCGCCGGGCTCTGATTTTGTTTATTTGGATCTTCTCTCTCTCTCTCTCTTTCTTAGTTTAGCTAAATGTTTGTTCATTTTCTTTTCCATCTCAAAAAATGGATTCTTAATTTCCTTATTCTTGCTCTTTTGTATTGTTCTTCTAGTTTCTATTTTACTTATTTATGCTCTGGTCTTTATTACTTAATTCTTCTACTAATTTTGGGTTGAATGCTTATATTTCCTATTCTTTGAGGTGCAATGATAGGTTTAAATGCTTCTATTTTGTTGTAGGTGTTTCCTTCAACAAACCTTCCTCTTAAATCTGTTCTGTATCCTATAGATTTTGGTATGCTGTGTTTCTATTTTCTTTTGTCTTGATAAATTTAAAAAGTTCCCTTTCTAGTTCTTCCTTAGATCATTGGTTATTCAAGAGCACACTGTTTAAGTTCCTGAAGTGCCTTCTGATACTGATGTCTAGTGTCATGCCAATTGGAAAGAAAAAGTTTAAATTGCTGTTTGCTTGTAACACGAACATATATAGAGAAAACCCAAAAGACTTGACTAAAAAGTTAGATCTAATAAATGAATTCAGTAGCATTGCACAATACAACATCAACATAAAAATCAGTAGCATTTTTATGTACAAATAGAAAGTTATTTGAAAAAGAAATTGAAAAATTTATTTGATTTATATATACAAAAAATGATATAAGTTTGACCAAGGAGATGAAATATCCCCACACTGAAACTGTAACACATTGACAAAAGAACAGAAAGAAGACATAAGTAAATGAAAAGATATTTTGTGTTCATAGATTGGAAGAATAAATATTTTTAAAACGTTCTTATTATCCAAAGTCATCTAGAAATTCAATATAATACCTATTATAACATTCTTCACAGAAATAAAAAAGCAATTCTAAATGCACAGTTAACAGAAGGACCAAAGCAATTTAATCAAAAAGAAAATAGCTGGAAGGATTATAATACCTCACTTAAAAATGTACCACAAAACTGTAGTAATCAAAACAGCATGGTACTAGTATAAAAATAAACACATAGATCAATCAAACAGAAAAGAGATTCCAGCAACAAATCAACACATTTATAGTTAACTGACTTTTGCTGAAGATGCTAAAAACACACATTGGAGACAAGATAGTCTCTTCAATAAATGGTGCCAGGGAACTGGACATCAACATGCAAAAGAATGAATGAAGTTAAATCCTTAATTCTCACTGTATGCAAAAATTCAATTGAAAATGGTACCACACTTATTGAAGCAATATATAAAATTAACCTGTCTATCAATGGATGAATGGATGAAATGTTACTGGTGTGCAACAGAATACTGTTCAGATATATAAAACAGTGATATTCTGTCTTTTGGGACAACATGGATGAACCTGAAAGACATTATGTTCAGTAAAACAAGCTAGGGACAAGAAAATAAATACCACATGATCTCACTCACTTCTGGCAGTATGGTTTGGATCTGAAATGTCCCCCAGTGACTCATAAATTGAAATCTTAGTGCCCAGTGCAAACGTTCAGAGGTAGGGCTTTTTAGAAGTGATTGGATCACGAGGCTTCTAACCTCATTGATGAATTATCCACTGGTGAGTTCACAGCTGATTGGGCTACTAGGAGGAGAGGTTCATGGAGGAAGTAGGTCTTTGGGGAAGTGCCTCTGAAGGCACTTTTGTCCCTGGACCCTCCCCTCCCCAGCTCCCCTTTCTGCTTCTTGGCTGTCAGGAGGTGAGCAGCTGTGCTCTGCCACACTCCTCTGCCATGATGATGAACCTTACTACAGGCCCACAGAGATGGGGAGAAGTGACTATGAACTGAAACTTACAATGCCATGAGTCAAAATAAAGCTCTCCTTCTTTTAGTTGTTTTATTTAGGTATTTTCTCACAGCAATGGAAAATTGACTTACACATGTGAAATCTAAAAATGTTTACCCCAGAGAAGTAGAGAGTAGAATGGTGGTAACTGGGAGTGGGAGCTGTTAGGGGAAAGAAGATGAGAAGTTGGTCAAGGATACATAATGCAATTAAGGGGAATAAGCTCAAAAAATCTATTGTACAGCCAATGACAATATGCTTTACATTCTTTTTGAAAAATGCAAAGAGTGGATATTAAGTGTTCTCACTACAAAAATAATAATTGTATAAAACAATGCATTTGTTAATTATTTAAATTTAACCATTCTCCCAATGTATATATACTTTAGAGCATCACATTATACACAATGAATACAATTTTATCTGTCAATTAAGAAATACAAAATAGGGGCTGGAGCAGTGGTTCAGTGGTTATGGTGTTTGCCTGGCATGCATGAGGATGCGGGTTTGAACCTCAGCACCACGTACACAATGAAGTGTGGGAGCAATGAAAGGCACATGAAAAACTAAATGAAATTGATCCTCTTTCTCTCACTGTCCCTCTTTAAAAACAATACAAAATACTTTTTCAAAACAGGCAACATTTTCTTTCTAAGCCTAATTCTATGAATTGTTCAGCTGTTAAAATGTAGTCGGTGACTAGGAAATTGGTCACTCAGTGCTGCTAGTTCCTTCTAATGCACTAAAAAATGATAGAATAAAAAGATAATAAGAAAGCCTTGATTAGACTTACTAGAGATAAGTTGCTGTTTTTTTTAAATCCATTTTACCTATAAGGAGAAAATAATACAGTAAAAAATAATTTTCAAAAATATAAAACATTGATTTTTATACATAGAATTAACTGTATTAAAGCATTTAAATATGAAGAAGTAAAACCATAACTTTTAAGAAAAAGATTCATAAAGTCTAGGTAAACTGTTTTTTTAAAGAGAGAGGGATGAGAGAGAGAGAGACAGAATCAATTATTTTTATTTAGTTTTTCATGTGACCTTCGTTGCTCTGATACTTAGCTGCGTACGTGGTGCTGCAATTTGAACCCACGTACTTGCGCATTCCAGGCAAACGCCATAAACACTGAGCCACCACTCCAGCTCCCATGTGAACATTTTAATATATCTTTTACAAACCTCTTCCAATCTGAGTGTGTGGGTTGTTTAAAATCATGGAATACTAAAATTCACTGTTCTTCAAAGAATATAAATCAATGTGATTATCAACTTTGCATCCACTATACTGATGAAAATTAAGAGCTTTAACCTTTAACACTGGTTGGGACATGGTGAAAAATCACTCTCATTATTTGAAGGAATGTGGTATTTCAAACTTGATAAATATTTGTGTATATATAGAAATTACACTTATGGGAATATCTTATATAAATACAAAGCATCAATATTAAAATATGTACACATTTATTAATTCCTACGTTTAATATTAAAATTGTTGCTCGAAGGAGCCAAGAAACCAAGCCTGATAGAGCAAGAGTGTGCCCAACCACAGATCAAATATTTTGTGATGAGTTCAAATCCTTATGAATGAATAAGGGTTATACAAAATGACTGTGATAACTTCCATGAAGTTTAGTTGAGTGAGAAAAGTGCAGAAAAATACAGTGCAGAATTTATAGGATGCAATCATACACAGAATTTCCTGTCCTCACCTACTACCAAGTTATTTAGTAGAGTTCTAGAACACTGTTGTTGGATAAAATCTAGGGCAAACTCATAACTTCTACTTCACCATTAAATAATAAAACATCTTTCAATCATTTGTCTTAAGAAAGTTCCAGTTCCATGATTAATATGAATAGTTAGTGTAATAATTAAAGACTTCACTCAAAGTCAAAGCTGCTTCTTTCTCCAGCTGTGGTCTGAAGCTGAGGGGAAGGCTATCTGTTCCCAGCCTTTTCCCATGATTGGCTTACTATAGTTTCTGAGTGTTCAAACATCAAAGGAATGGTGATGGAACAAGAAAGGACAGATATGGAAAGGATCAGGAAAGATTTTGTATGACTAAGTTACCCTGAGCTGGCACTCTCCATGCTTGGCATGTGTTTAAAGCAGTCTGTAATTCTAATGGACTGTTTGTGGGTTCTTAGATAATTTCTCCCTACTGGACACATTGCCCTGCAGTTCACTTGACGTGGCTGATGCAACGCTTGTCTGGCAGTTTGCAGCATCTTCCTGGTTCCCTGGGCCTCTGCTTGTCTACTTCAGCGTCCCTCTGCTGAGGCCTTTTCAGCAATCCAGACAGCCCTCTTGGGCAGATTCTGTAACGGCTCCAAGCGACTCTCTTTCGTTGCCTGTATCTTTGACTCTGTGTTGATAAACCGTGGCTTATTCTAAACAATAGTACTCTACTCTACTGCTCTAGTTTTCTTTAGCAACTCTTTTATCTTTTAACCCTATCAGCCTGGGGTCATGTATCAAGCTCTGAGACTGATTTCTCTGGAGTCCCACTCACTGTGCTAGAGGGGAAGGAAAAGCCCTCCCATCCATTCTCCAATGGGAGCAATGACCGGCATTTCCAACAACTGGTAACTCTTCCTGGCAAACTTCTCTCTTCAATGTTCAACCTCAGCCTTTTTAAATGCTGTTTGGGACATGGTCTGAAATTTGGTTTTCAATTCTAAACTTTGTTTATTTTATTTAGATGGTCATGTAATCATGCCTCAGAAAAAACCGTGACAGTTATCTTTTTATGTGTCTAATATAATCCCACATTATATGTATATCAATTATTGATTGCTGAATAACAATATTACCACAAACTTAGCTGCTTAAAACACCACACCTTTATTATCTTAGTTTCTGTGAGTCAGGAGTTGGAGCCTGGCATACCTGAGTCCTCTCTTCAGGACCTCAGAGGACTGCAGTCCTGGTGTCTTCTGGGGCTTGAATGGGAGGAGCCATTTCTAAACTCACATGGTTGCTGGCAGCACTCACTTCCTTGTGGGTTGGTGAACTGATGAAAGCTTCAGTTGGGCGCTGCCCTTAGCTCCTTGCCACTGCCACATGGATTCTTGCAGCATAGTCCACGTGCTTCCTGAAAATAGCAGGCAAGAGAAAGTCTTTCAGTAAGACACATGCCATAATCTAGGTAACAATCTCACACATATAATCATGTGTACCTGAAGATCCTTTCTGTTTTTTAGAAATCACAGACCCTAATCCCACTCAAGATAAGGGAATTACACAGGATGAGATTGCAGGAAGTAGGAGCTATGTGGGACACATTAGAATCTGTTGGCCACAATGTGACAATAATGAAGAAAAAGTCAAATACATACCTGGATCTTTCTGTAGATGTGTCCACGTGTCCACGTAAGGTTATATGAGAGTGGTGAAAACATGGCATTGATACAAGGCTTTGTTATGGGTCATTTTGAAGGGAGATGATGGAATGCGTTAGTGTAATAAGGAAGAAAACCAAAAAGAAAAAGGAAAAAGTGTATTAATTTAAAAATCATGTATGTGATCACATTTGTTCTATTATATAAAATATAAGAACTTTATATACATATGTAGTGATTATCTAAAATGATTGAATAAATAAAATGATTTAAATAAGTTACAAAGAGGAAAAGAAAAAGATTCAGTTTCTTTCTTTTTATTATAAGATGCTTCCTCCAAACTGGTTAAGAAAGCTTACATGCTGTTTTATTTGGGGATAAAAAGGAAAACAGCAATGGCAGCAGAAGACAAAACTTTAATAACTAAACAATATTTTTATTCCTAAATTAAGGACCTTAGGACATTAGAAACTTTCTGTGCATGTATATTACAATCAACTTGCTTTTTCAAACACACACACACACACACACACACACACACACACACACTGTATCAAGGCCCAGGTTTGCTTTAAATTTGGTTTATACAACAAGAAAGTGAAGGGGCTGGAGCAGTGGCTTGGTGGTTTTGGCACTTGCCCGGCATGCACAAGTGCATGGGTTCAAACGCCAGCACCCACGTACACAACTAAATGTCAGAGCAGCGAAAGCCATGTGAAAAACTCAATGAAAGTTGATTCTCTCTCTCTATCTCTCTGTCTCTCACTGTCCTCCTCTCTTTAAAAAAGAAAAAGAAAGTGAAGTATAGTGAAGTGATTGTCAAGTGTTTAAAAACTGTTCCAAGTGTTCCGTTGTAGAGCATCCAACGAGAAAACAAAAAAGTGAAAATAGTCAACGACTCCAAATAATTTCCAACTGATCAGTTAATCTAAAGATTTGGAACCTAGTAACTATAGGTAGGATTGAGACTAATAGGATGATTTAGTCACTTAGACACACTAATAATCTAGCTTCTTTAACAAAAGGAAGTATAGGTTTATTATTCCAAAAATTTTGGCTAGAAAGTAGTAAATATTTTGATAGAAAATGATGAGAGAAAAAGGCAAAAACAACAACAGCAACAAAAAGTGATGAAAGTTTTATAGGAATATGGAATAGATGAGCCCAGAGCAAAATTCAGAACTTGCCATATTCTCCGGGGTCTGCCTGCTGGGCGGCAGCGATGACTGCTTCCAGCCTCTCTTGCTTGCCCTCTTCTTACTCTAGATCTCTTTCTATCCTCATCCTTTTCTGATCCAGCGTGTTTCCTCCCCTGGCAGAGCTGATCACTTTTAGGTTCTCTTCTATGAGGACACATCTCCATTGTTGAATTTAGAGTACTCTTCTTTGTTCATAAAGAGTCACATCCAAAAATGTGGGAGCTCCCTTCATCTCTTTAGTGCCAGTTAAATGTGCCATGCTGGGAATATTAGTAGTAAGTGTTGATAAAGAATGAGCCTTTTACTTATTTATGTGTCTGTTCTCAATATCTTGGCCTACTTATACTGTATATTTTATTTACCATTTTCTGTTCTTTAAGTCCTAAACATTTTGTAGCTAGAAGGAACCTTGGAAAGGAAGCAGTGTTTCCTAAGCTGCAGTCCATGAAGTTTCGTAGACTCCAGGTCCTACAGCACTTTAAAATGTATATTCTTGGCCATCTACTGAAATCTATTGAATCAGAATCACTTGGATAGGAACTATTTGTTGACAAGCTCCTGGGTTATTGTCATTCAAATTAATATTTGAAATTTCCTGTAGAACAGTCTTTCAATTTAGAAATAAAATATAAAGGAGTCAACTTGAAATGATCAGGTCTTGGGAAGACATTTAGGGACCATGAGTGACAAAAGTCGATGCATTTATTAATTTCTTTCTTTTAGACTTTGTATGGCTAAAGGACACAAATCAATACCCATACTCACATTTTCAGCATGAAATAAACTTGTTTCAGAGATGTTATTTCCTTAGCTAAGTGCTATGAATTTGTCTTGTGTTTGAACTATAGATGTGATGCCTATGACTTTGCAATGGGAAGTTGGCTTGTTTGCATTTGGATATAGTCTGAATGAGAAACACTTAGGAGCTCAAGTAACAAGAATAAATTCATTCTAGCCCTTAGATTAAATAGTGCAGTCAAAATGTTTCCCCCTCATCTGTATCCTGTATCACTATATACTTCTAATAAATGTGAAAAAAAGATTAGATACACAGAACAAAAATGCAAAATGTTAATATTTATGAGATATAGTTGCAACATACTTTATAAGATATTTGAACAAGCTATGCTGCATACCTGTACAAAAACATAAATGTTTAATTCCATTGTCAAATATTTTGAAGCATAACAAGGGATGTTAGGAAGGTAGAAGGGGAAATGCTGAAACTAAGATAAAGCAAGGTACATTCCAAGCAGTTATAAATGTCACTGTATATACTATAGCCATAT
>PVKS010018494.1:0-40052 GCA_004027875.1 Aplodontia rufa
GAGAGAGAGAGAGAGAGAGAGAGAGAGAGAGAGAATCAATTTTCAATGAGTTTTTCACATGGTTTTTGTTGCTCTGACCCTTAGTTCTGTAAAGGGTGCTGGGTTTGAACCTGTGTACTTGAGCATGCCAGGCAAGCACCATAACCGCCGAGCCACCACTCCAGCCCCCTTCAATGGACTTTTGATGTGTTCATGTTGGAACTAAAGCTGTGCAGTTGGCTTGATGTGGTTTGAGAAATTCTTTCTTCTTTTTTTTTTTTTTGTGTACTGTGGAGTAAACCCACTTAGCCCCTGAGCCACAACCCCAGCTCTTTTTATTTTTATTTTTTACTTCCAGGCAGGTTTTCACTAAGTTGTTCATGGCTTCACTAAACTGCTGAGGCTGGCTTTGAACTTATGATCCTCCTGCCTCAGCCTCCAGAGCAGCTGAGATTACAGGCAGGCCCCCAAAGTGAAATACTTTCTTTGAACTCTGATTTTTGGTTCTTTGGGCAAAGAATAAGCTCCTTTGTTTTAACTATGATTTTCAGTCCCTAATATTTTGTATTAAGTGCTTATTGAATGAAGGATAAAATGAATACATATCGATCTTGCAGCCAGGAGCCTGGGCTTTCTTCCCAAGCTCCACTATAATGACTTCAGTCATTCTTACGCCATTGCTCTGTTAGGGTATCTTATATTTTTTGTCCCCCTGAATTGTAATGACGTAATTTATGTGTCAGATTTCCCAAACTAGACTGAGATCTTTAAGGAAAAAAAAATTAGTTGCATCTTCTTCAGCTCAATAGCTTGTTGTTTAGCAAAGGGACATATTTTTTTCTTACTTATGGGGTGAGAGCATGGGCTCAGGAGCTGGATTGCCTGGGACTATATCTTAACTCCTCCATTTTCTAGCTGTGTGATCTCAGGAATTGTGCTTAACTTTTCTGTGTCTCAGAATAAGACTAGATAATTGTTTTAGTGAGCTTTTTCATCACTGTGACCAAAATCCCTGACAAGAAAAATGAAAGGAAGAAAAGTTTATTTGGTTCACAGTTTCAGAGGTTCACCCCATGTTCAGCCAACTTCATTGCTCTGGGTCCAGGTGAAGCTGGACATCATGGTGGAGGGGCATGGAGGAGGGAAGCAGCTCAAGACACGTGAAGCAGTGAGAGCTCTGCTTACCAGGCACAAAATCTATGCTCTGAAAGCATGGCCCCAGTGACTTCCCATCTCCAGCTGCACTGTAGCCGCCTGAGGTTACTGCCCAATTAATCCATATCAGTGGATTAATCCACAGTTCTCACAATCTAATCATTTAACCTCTGAAAATTCTTGCATTATTTTACCAGGTTAAATGTGTTTAACCTTTTGGAAAACACTGAATATTTACATCATACCAACAGTGTCATCTGCAACCTCATAGAGTTGTATGACAGTTAAACGCAAACAAATTTAAAATGCTTACAACAGTGAGACTTGCTCAGTAAATACCAATGACTAGGTTCTTTATTACTATTGTTGATGATGCGGAGGGATCAATAAAAATGTCAACACTCTACCTCTCAGAACCCGTTTTCTTCTCTATAAATAGGGGCCGTGATATAATAATCATGCTGATAACCTGAAGGGCTGTTTTGAGGATCAAATGAGACAGTGGTTAAGACTCAAAACGCCTTTTCAAAAACCATAAAGCATTCATTTCATGACACATTTCTAATATTAACTGCAGCTCAGAAAGAAGTGATTGCTCATAGTTCCACAGTGAGAATAAGGCAGAGCTGAGGTGGAACATTCTCGATGCTTTGGAGCACCCAGAGTTCTGCTTGGTTGTGAGGGAAGCTGCCAGAGCCTCTGGGATTCCTGGACCTTTCTCAGTATTTTTACGTTTGGGCAGAGTTCCCTGTCTTTCAGCACAGCAGTGTGTTTTAATCAGAGCTTCCTGGCTGTTCTGTCTTCATCCTTACGACCCTGGCTTCTGAGACTCTAGCTATCAGCAACCAACTCTTCAAGAGGAGGTTAGATGCTCTGTGCATAGATTTTATTAGCTGCTACTGAGAAGCCAGAAAAGGCACAAGGAAGCATAGACAAGGAGCTGGAGCACAGAGGGTGCTCCAGGGAGGCATCACATTCACCGTTAACAAATCTTCGTCCCCTTGCTGAGCCCCACTAATTGTTTGAGATTCGTTTTCCAAATCTGCAAATGAAAAGCAACTAGACTGTGCCCAAGATTCTGTTACGTCAGGAGCCCTCTGTTTTGCTACATTCTTGCTCCATGACCTTAGTCTAGTCACACATTCCTGTGATCCACAGTGTTTCCAATTGTACAGTTATTTGTTGGTCTTTTTGTTGATTGATTGATTTTTGGTCTCCTATGATGTCATTCGCTGAACCAGTTGATGGCATGCTCATTTACACATGCGCGTACACACTAGATGCCACGCTCATTGTGTGCGAAGACTTAGGGCTCAGCTCTTGGCCTGCATTTTTTTTTTTTTTAAAGAGAGAGGGACAGTGAGAGAGACAGAGAAAGAGAGAAACAACTTTATTTAGTTTTTCACATGGCCTTAGTTGCTCCAACACTTAGTTGTGTACGTGGTGCTGGGGTTTGAACCCGGGTCCTCGTGCTTGCCAGGCAAGTGCCAAAATCGCCAAGCCACCGCTCCAGCCCCTTGGCCTGCATTTTTAATGTAATCTTTAGAGCAACTTTGCGATGAGATGGTGTTTTCCTGCTTGTTTTCCAGATGGGAGAAGTGAGGCTAAGAGTATAACCAAACTGTCCAATAACACACCAACAGCAAGCGGTGTAGATAGGATTTGAATCCACCGATCTTGCTCTACCTAACCATTATCTTCATGGTCACCTAAAAAAGACGAAGAAAGCATCACCAGTGCCCCAGAGTAACCTCAGTTCTTTTTCACTAAGGTCATCAACTAGTGGACCTGTGGGGAATGTGGACATGCAGGGTGCCCTGATTTTAACTCGAAATGCAGTCCGTGAGTTAGTAGGATCCACAGTGAGTCGGGAGGTGACACTGAGTCCCGCAGCAGTCTGAAGGGCTCTGTCCTTTTCTTTGCTAACATTTTGAGCAATAACTTGGATGAGGACATGGATGTGGCAAATTCTCTGTGAGGTGACTGTGAATGGCAGGCAAATAGACCAAGCAATGGAATCAAAATGGGCAAAAAAGGTGACCTGCTAAGTACTTCTGTTATCACATTTGAAACTCCACAACTCCCAGTAGGGCTATTATTGTCTTCATTTTATAGATGAGGAGACCCAAGTTCAGGGACATGAGATGATTTCAAATGGCACTGCCAGTGAATTGAGATTTTTTTTTTCACCAAAATAAATTTAGATTTGTTGGAAAAATTTTGTATTTACAGAAAACTTGAAAAGGTAATACACAACATGAAAGTATAACTCTCGGTTACGCTACTGCTGACATCTTAGCTTTTATTGGAATTTCACTATTTTTTTTTCTCCACTATTTCCCCATTCAGTCTTCCATAAAAGTTTACAATAGTCTGGGTGTCTAAAAACAAGAAGAATTTGTTAATTCACAGTTTCAGAGGCTGGAGGTCTAAAATTGAGTACTCTGGAGGGCCAAGCTTCCTCTGAAGTCTCCAGGAAAACCTCCTGCATTTCTTCTGTGGCTTCTGGTTGTCACCAGCAATCCTTGGTGTTCTTTTCTTGTAGATCCATCCTTCAATCACTCCATTCATCCTCCCTTGGTGTTTTTCACTTGTGTCTGTGGCTGTGTACACATCTCCTTCTGCTTATAAGTACACAGTTACATTGATTTTATGGCCCACCCTAACCCAGTGCTTGGTTACGTTTGCAAAGACTGTGATTCTAAACCAGATCACATTCACAGGTTCTTGGCATTGATTTTTGTGGGGGAGGAGTGCACCCAGTCCAGTACAGTATTCTTGCTTTTTCAGCAACCAGTCCATTGTTACATCCCATTTGGTTGCTCTGAAGTTGTTCTCTTCTGGTCTATTACATAGCTTTTTAGCCCTTCCTTATTCTTTATGACCTTGGCAATCTTGGGAAATACTTGGTTGTATGTAGGTTCTCTGGATTTGTCTATTTTTCTCATGCCAGAGCTCAAGGTTTGCTTACTGAGCTACAGAGATGAAGCTTCCCTGGGAAGTAGCTGTGGGCTTACTCCTTTGCCTTTCTCTCTGGTGGATTGCAAAGAACCAGGCACATACTGGGGGCTCACGATCAATGCAGGGCCCGTGACCTCCCTGCCCCGTTCCAACTGCCTTTGCCCAAACATGGGGCTGTATCATTTCCTCTCTCATACATGAGAAACCTGTTCACATTGCTACTGTAAATTCACAGTTTTTTTGTTTATTTCCACCAGTATGTCATATGCTATTATAAACATAGCTAGATGTGACCCTTCTTTGCTGGTGGACTTGACAGTCATAATGGCAGGAAAGCAGAGGTCACCTCAGGGTTGAGCTATGTGAAGATTCCTCAGTTTGTCAAATCTCAAATGAAATGACAGTGTGGAAAATTAGAACTAGCTCTTTTTTTTTGGTAAAAGGTGAATTACATGAATTCAAACCTTTCATTGAATATTAATAATAACCAAACAAAGATCTCTTATTAAGCTTCCTTAGCTTTCAATTCAACTCAGTAGTGAAGGAAAAGTATATATAAATTAATGGATTAAAATTCTGGAATTCTACCCTAGACATATATTTGCTTATTTGTTTATATATTTCTATATTTGCAGAGCCAGCTGGTGGGCTAGCTAGGGAAGAATGCATCATTTAGAATTAGTAGGATTTCTTTTCAATCCTAGGTATCCTCCATTATTGGATACTTCTCAAGTTAAAGTTTAGTTTTCCCCAGCCTTTACATGGGGGTGAAACATCTTGTAGTGCCATTTTTGCCTATTTAATATTTGCTTCCTCTTCCTTGGAAATGGCTCCCTGATGTTTCTGCAGGTCACTGAATGTGTCCCCTGAATTTCAACTGTGAGAAACTCGATCACTAGCACAGCAATGTTGAGACAGGGACCTTTAACAGGCAATTAGGTCATGAGTGACCAGCTCTTACAAATGGGTTGATGTGATTCCAGGAGTGGGTTCATTATCACCACAATGGGCTTGTTATAAAAGTGAGCTTGACCCTCCTTTACTCTCTTATCTGGGTGATGTGTTCTGCCATGTTACGATATAGCAGAAGGGCCCTTATCAGATGCAGCACCTTGACCTGGGACTTCCCAGCCTCTGGAACTGTGAGCCAAATAAGTCTTATTGTTTATAAACATCCAGTCTGCACAAAACAGACTACACACACTCTTATTGGATGTGGCCTTTGTTCTAAGGGTTCTGAGGTCCCCAAGCTAAGGAGTGGACGTATATCTGTGAGATGCATGATTTGTTGGGGAAGGCTTAGAAGGGATCGGTGATTGGTCCAAGAAGAGTTCAGTGCCACAGGCTGAACCAGTAGCAACCCCGTCCCTCAAGATACCTCTGCAAGCAGCGTCCCCATCCCTTATGACACCACTCCAGGGAAGAGCACCTCTGTCCCTCACAACACTTTTTCCAGTGGTGGCTGACTGGACAAGTGACACGTATTCTCTGCACGGTGTCCTCAGTTCCCACGCCGGTTTCCACAAGGCAAAAAGTTTTATAGGTTAGTTGGTGGAAGCAATGTTGTCATTAACTTCTCAGTTTGCTTTGTTCCTTATATGGCCAACATTCCAAGGAGTAGCTGTTCCTGTGTGCAGGCAAGCAGGCTTTTTAACAGAATAGATAACATTACCTTGTTTTAGCTCCCCTCATCTTGAGAAAAGGCAGAGTCCTACAGGGTGATAGTCACATAGGCTTTCAAACTCAGCCTCCTCTTGTTCCCTTGATGAGGTTTGGTTCCTGGGAACCAAGGGGCATCTCAGGAACATGGTATTCTTTTGGTGACATCCTGTTTCTTCAAGAATGACACACAAGCCAAGGAGAGCTTTCTGACCTTAGCAGAAACTAGTCCTGCTAACAGCTTGATTTCACACTTCTAGCTTCCAGAAATGTCAGAAAATAAATTCTTGTCGTTGAAGTCTTCCCAACTACAGTACCTTGTTTGGCAACCTTCACTGACTGACAGTGCTGAGATGCAGACTCTGGATGGGACCATCTGCTTCAGATGGACCTGAAACCATGAGCAAGTCACTGTGCCATTCAGTGCTAATGCTTTGTGGTCATTTGGGGGACAAGGAGGAAGATAGCAGAAGGTGTTTCAAGATTCAGTGAAGTCCAAGAGGAAGTGAGAGGATGAGACTAGGTAAGCAGAAATTCTCCTTCCAAATTGCCATTGCCTCATATCGCTCCTCCTTATCCAGAGGGTTTTGCTAGTAGAATTTCTTCCCTGTGGAATCAGGAGTAGGAAAGAAGTTTCCTGCCTACTGAGTTAGTGGTTAAGAATAAAATAGTTAATTAAAAAAAATCCATTTGTGTGCTTTGGACAAGCCCCCTGACCTTGTCAGATGTCCCTGTTTCCTAATTGCTAAAGTGGTGATAACAGTACTTGCACCTTAAAGCATCGTTGGGCTTAGCTGATGGAGGAAAATGCATTTAACTTGTAAGAGGTTCTCCACCCATGTACAAATTCCTCAAAGGCAAGCACTCTGGTTTTATTATTCACCTTTTCATTTCCATCTTGTAATTCAGAGCCAGATATATGGCAGGCAGTCTGTTTACATTTGCTAGATGACTAAGTGGTAGCTGTTATTATTAAGGGATGGAGTGAACAGATGGACAACTGTTCAGAGCTGGAGCTGCTGTCTGATAGTTTTATGTGCTAGCCCCAGGCTAGTGGCAAGGATGGCAGAGTATCATTTAAGGTTCAGATGGCGCATACATCACAAATGATGGTAAAGGAAGAAATACATCGTTTCCTCAATCTAGATTTTTCTGCTGAAATGTTGACCTCCAGAGTGGGTGGAAAATTTGTAAACTAGTTACGATGAATTACTCGTAAATGATAGAGTGTGTCTGTGGAGTTGCTATTCCCCTACCCCGACACCACACACACCATACACACACACACACACACACACACACACACACATCCACACCTGCCCATTCGTCACATGATAACAAAGGCAATTTGCTCTTTTTCTTCCTGTTTCCTATGAGGCAAAAATCAACATCCTAAGTCACACACACACACAACTTTTGCATGAAGTTCCCAACACACGTGTATGCCTCACTTTCTTGCTCCTGCCTCCGACATCGTCTCAGCCTCAGTGTCTCCACTCCTGCTTTCCCTCTGCCCAGGTTTCCCCTTTTTAGCATGCGTGCCTGGCAGCTGCCTGCTCCCCTTGCCGCACTCAGCTCTAGCATAGACTCTCTCCTTACAGGGAGGGTGATTTTTGGAGCATTGCCTGCCCCTCTCAAAGCCCCATTGCCCCGAGTGTCATCCTTCAATTACATTCTAGACTCTCCCAGTGAGCCAGGCGCTCCTGCAGAGCAGCGTACGATGTGGTCCTCTGCACCTGGTCATATTTCAGCACATCGCAGGAAATAATGAGCATCTTACAGTTTCCATTAGTTGAAGGTCTACTTTGTCCCAGGTATTATGATAAAATATTTACACTCATACCTCGTTTGACTTCCTGATGTGAGAAATGAAGGCTAACAGCTGCCTAAATCCTCCCAGTGATTAAACATTCTAGTAGGAACTGGAACTCAGGACTCAGCAGCTGATTAGGCATATAGCAAACATTTCACGAGCATCTGCTGTGTTCAGGACGAATCATTGCAGTGTTTTCTGGGTCTAGCACGAATGTTTCAAAATATCTTCTTTTAAAACAGCAGGACCCAGGGCAGAGAGGCGAGACAGCTTCCTTTCAAAAAGTCAAGTATCCCAAGTCAGAGATAGTAGAGAGAAAGGGGGCAAGACCTGACTGATAAGGACTCCTAACGAAGAGGATTCTCTGCATGCATTGCCCTAGATGGGAAAGAAGTGGGCTTGGCATTCCCAGAAGGAGTCTCAATAATAAAAGAGGAAGTACTTGTTGACCCTGGAGATCTAGAAGGTGTGAATGATGTGAGCTGTGCTTGTCTCCGATGTTCACAGCCCACTTTCCCATGCTCCAGGGCCACATTTCATAAATCCACAGGAAAATTTCCCCCAAACACCTTACAACCTACAAACACATTTTCGATCCTAGCGTCCAATGCACAGTAGCTCAGCTATCCCCAATCCACTCCCTCACCACCCCCACATAAGCTGCTGCCCTTGTGTGAAAGCCCCTTAACTTCCCAACCCCATCCTCCCCTTCTGCATGAACCCTCGTGTGTGTGTATGTGTGTGTGTGTGTGTGTGTGTGTTTGTGTGTGTGTCTCAAAAGTAAATTGGCTTTGAAGCTAAGGATGCCTCCACCACCACCTCAGGTCTCCTATCCACTTGGGTCCCTTTGAATGCCAGACATCACTGAGTGACAGAGAATATTCCAAGTGGAAAAGAGAAGGCCAGAAAGAATATATATACATATTTTTCAGTAAATTGTCCAAAGGTAGCTCAGAAAGAAAGAACTTATATCTCAAAAGCCCCAGAAATCTGTTGTGATATATTTTCTCCTTCTAAAGAAATACTCACTTATTTAGTTTTGTACCTAATCCTGTGATTTTATTTTGATGTTTTCCAAGAGGATTCTCCCAGCCTTAATGACCTGTGGGGACCACACTTCTTGAATCTGTTCCCCTCCCTTTGTATTGCAACGGACTCACTTTGTCTCTTCCACTCGGATGTGGGCTCTTTGATGGGCATCTTACCTGTGTAATTTCAGTGCTCAGAGACTGACACGTGGTGGTGTTCAGTTAGTCTTACTATCCCCAGATGAAAAGAAGCCTCCCACATCTAAGGATGAGACCACCTGCTCCCTTCCCATTTGGATTTTTTTTTTTAAACCAGAAAGTCAAGCTTCTCATGCAGAATGCTAGAGAACAAAGCTCTCTGTGCTATCTCCTGGTTCAATGGGGTGGTTGACCAGGGTGCTCAGTTCAATGTAATATATATATTCCAGACCCCCCATGTGTTCAACAAGCTTCTCCAACTATTTCCACTTCCCTATACTACTTGCCAGCAGTCACATTGGCTGTGCACCTGATGGACTGACAGCTGTCACTGGGAGAGGGGCCATGCATCCTTGTGCAGCCAGATGGAACACCTCATGGCCATTTAACCACTTCCCTGCGTACGCACGTGCAGCAGCCACTTCTGGAACCATTCTGAGACAGATTAGGAGAGACAGTGAAATGGCTAGGTAGTCAGGACAGAGGGCCCCTGTCCAAGAGCTAGCTGGTAGAGGCAGAGAGTGATTGACAGGGCATGCTCAGGGCCTTCAAATGCAAAAAGACCTTGAGGCTCATCCTTGTCCCAACTAAGAGATGGGGTGGTCATAGGTGGGTACTAGGAAGCATTTGCCACCTTTTGTTTTAACCAATGGTGTTCCTGACCAGTTTCAATGCCTGTTTTACATAGATTTTAACCAATGGAGTTGATGCATTTTTCAATGCCTGCTTTGCGTGAATGTTAATTATGCTCATACCCCAAATAATATAACCCTTGGCCTAACCTCCATTAGACGGTGTCCTGCTTCCAGGTACTCCTCCACTTTGCAGAGTCTCTGCTCTTCTTCCTAAATAAATCCTGCTCCTTTTACTCCTCCTTCCGTGGTTGTCCGTGGATTTTATTCTTCAAATTCATGAGACAAGAACCCAAAAGATTGGCGCCGAATTCCCAGGATGAATTTCCACCACACCAAGAGCTGCAACACCCAGCTTTTAGCTGGAGAGTTGCTAACACTTTCAGCTGCAGACACCTGCAGCCAGCCCAAATTCCCAATTTTAACTGGGAATGGCTGCAAACACTAGAAGTGGCCTATTTTGGCTGCTGGAATCTGTAGCGGCTTAGACTCCTTTCACCAGGGGGAGCAGAGAATCCGGCCTCATCTCAAAAACCCTGCATTACTTCCTGCTCCTTGATCTGGCACAATGAGCATCTGACAACTTAGTCTTTGAATCTTTACATTCCTTCCTTCCTATCGAAAAGCTTCCGGCTAGGTACCCCAACATAGGACTCTTCAATGTATTGATTACTTCGAACTGCGAAAGTCAAAAAGCAGCAAAGCAAAGGAGGTGCTTTCTTTGGGCTCCTCTTACCTGCCTGCAGACAGATACTGCAGAAGGAGCCAGCTGTCCTCAAGCCCGTCCCCTGGAGCTTCATCAACCAGGGAAGGTTAACTCATCCAGGCACAGGGGAGGCCAGAAGATGACACCACTTCAGAGAAACTTGCCACAAGCAATCATCTTTTCTCCTAAGGCCTATTCATCTTTTCCTCCAATCACTGACTCTCCCTAAGCTGCCTACATCTGCCCTCGTCGCTCCCCTTGAAGAGGGGGCTAAGGTCCTAAATCTCATTACTTGGTGGTGTTCGCTTCCCTTTTCTGTGATGCCCCCATGCATATAAAAAATTTATAGACCTTTTCACTTGTTGATCTTCCTACTGTCAGTCTATTTCATAGATGCTGTGGAGCCCTCAAGGGTGCAGGAAAGGGCTTTTCTCCCCTGCACTGTAGCTTATTATTAATAATGAGTCTAAGAACTGTTACTACTTATTGTTCTCAATCTAGAAAATGTGAAAAGAACTCTGCATTTGCGACCTCGTTTAATGAGGCATGGTTGTGATGTGATGTGTCATTTTCCCATTTCTTAAATGGGCAGCTAAGGCCAAGGTAAGATAAATGACTTGTCTGAGGTCACAGAGCCAAGAATTGGGACATTCTAGATTCAAACCGGAACACTTTGTTTCTCAGTGGTCCAGTGGAAGTAAGTGGCCTGTCCTGCTATTGGCTTGTGGTGTGTCTTCACCAAAATGATGCCTGAGAAAGGAGCATGGTCCAAACAGTGTCACCTGGACAGCATGAGGAATCTCAGAAAAGACCCCAGCCGGAGAGTGGCCCCAGATCCCAGACTGATTTGACAAGCCAGTGTACCCCCAGATTCAACCAGGCTTTGCCCAGAGATATTTTACTAGCCTTCATGGAACATAGAACACTGTTTAATATAAAGATCAATTTTTACAATTGAGTGCTGTCAATTTCATTCAATTTTTTTTTTAAAAGAGAGAATGACAGTGAGAGATTGAGAGAGAGAGAGAGACAGAGAGAATGGATTTTTATTGAGTTTTCCCATATGTTCGTTGCTTTAACACTTAGTTGTGTACGTGGGTGCTGGGGTTTGAACTTGTGTACTTGTGCATCCCGGGCAAGCGCTGTAACTTCTGAGCCACTGCTCCAGCTCCAATTTCATATAATTTATTTAGAGAGGTTGGAACCCAAAGGGGAAAGGTTGGCTAGTTCTCTTTCTCTCCCTTTCCCTCCACCAATCTCCATTTCTCCCCCTACTTCTTAGAATGACAAAGGAACAAATGTTCAGCATCAGTCACAAATTCCACTGAAAGGACAGAAGGGGATAAAGACAGGAAAAGAGGAGGTGATTAAAAAGGGAGAGAGAGGAAGAGCAACAGTGGCTCACTTTTATTTCCAATCAGTTTCTGCATCCAACCTTAGAGACCTACTTGTCTAAGCGCGTGCCTCTGGGTGTCAGGAGTCCCTGCAGGGCTCAGGAGAGCCTCCTTGGGCTTCCTAACAGTGCCCTCTGTTACAAGCCTGTAGTGGGGCGCAACGTCTTCCAGACGCACAGTTAATGAACACTCAGAGTGGATTATGGATTCTGTGTTTCCGAAAGAATGCATCCTAGGGAAAGGGAAGACAGAACTTAGAGTGGTGGGTTTCCAGCAGCTCTGCCTGACGTTCTAGGACCCTGGGAGACCCCTTGGATTTCAAAGAGCTCTTGTTCATGGCAGTGCAAGGGAAACCCTTTGCAATTCCCAAGCACCAAGGAAATATTAATTCTTTGCCTGCTTATGTTTCTCCCAATTCTCAGAACTGTTTTCTGAGCATAGTCCAACTTCTTAATAATTTTTTTAACTGACACTCTCAGAGACACATTGATTTAGCTGTATTTCCCTTCTAAGCATCCTCTTTGTTTTGGTTTTGTATAGGACACTTTGCTCCGGAAAGTCCAAGGCCCTTCTGCTAAGACACAGTATGAGATAGAAATGGAAATTGACAAGGAATTGAAGTCAACAAGGCAGAGAAGAGCCAATCAGGATGAACAGAGCCCGATGTCAGTCAGAATTGCCACTAGAAGGACAGGGAAGGACGGAAAGACATGAAGGAAGCAAAAGAGGAGGTGTTAGAAAGGGAGAGGGAGTGGCTCTGTGGGGTGGAGGGAGAGACACCAGGTTCCCTTCACTGTCTCCACCAGGAGCTGGAGAGGCGGAAGGCGGGCCACCCGGGGGCTGGGGGAGCACATTGACACTGGCAGCACTGCTTCTTGCTGCAGAGACGGAGACGCTCCATCCTGCCAGAACCAGGAGTCACCAGCACACAGGCTCCTGCTAAGGGGACCTTTACACCAGGGCCACTTTCCTTCTACCTCACCTTGGGAAGAAAGAGTGTGGACCCATCTGACCCCTGCCTCCAGGAGTCAGTATCACAGATGGAGGAAGGCTCCTGTTGTCACCACAGAGGACACCCACACAGGCAGCCAATAAGCCCACTATCTTCTTGCTGCCCCACTTTCTTTTATTAGATTTTTAATACTGGTGATTGAGCCGAGTGGTGTTTTACTACCGGACTAAACCCCCAGCCCTGTTTATTTTGTATCTTGAGGTAGGATCTTGCTCAGTTACCTAGGTCCTCACTGACTGGCCTCAAACCTGCAGTTGTCCTGCCTCAGCCTCCCAAATGGCTGGGATTACGGGCATGTGCCAGCTGGACCCACTGCAAAGTTGTTCTGGCAATGTGGGTGGCCTTGCTGAGTGGCTCAGGACTTGGTTCTGCCTTGTTTCCTGTACTTTGCTCCAGTCGCACAACTACATTTGAAGATATCTTGGAATTGCAAAGGATCGAGAAGTGAGAACTGTGGGGTCTTGCTGTGGCTTGAAGGAGTGTTGCAAGGTCTCCATGTTCATGTGCTGGTGGTGTTTGGAGGTGGAGCTTTGGTGATGGTCAGGGTGAGCTGAAATAGTGAGGATGGGGCTGTCATGATCAGGCCGGTGGCTTCACAAGCAGAACTTACAGGCTGCTGCTCTCACACCCTGTGATGGCTTCTGCCAGGCTACACTACACCAAGAAGGCCTTCACCAGATGCCACACCTTGATATTGGACTTCCCAGCCTCCAGAACCCTTAGAAGAATTTGTTTTCCTTCTAAATTGCCTGACCTTAGGCACTGTGTTATAGCAACACAAAGCACACTAAGGAAACCTCGTCCCAAGCTAGGCATGTGTAATAGGAGGGTGGACTCTAGAGCCAAATGAGCTTCGCTGTTTAGCCTCTGCAAACATGTTGCTGTTTTTATCTATGTACCTGCAGTTGGGTGAATGGGACATGTCCTACTTCACTAGCTTGTTTGAGTGAAGGGTTAAATACTAAACATGATGTGAAGCACAGGGCCTGGGACATAGGAAGCTATCAATAAAGTTAGCTAATATTTGTTTATTTTAAATGTTTTTGTATTTTGGAATTTAGAAAAAATTTGCAAAGATGGAATATGAAGTTCCTGCACACTATTCACTCAGCTTTCCCTACCAGAACTAGTGACGTGGCACATTTGTTAAAACAGGGCTATTAACGTTGCTACAGTTACTATTAACTAAACTAAGAGACTTCAGTAAATTTCATCAGTTTTTCTCATTGTTCTTTGTTGTTCCAGGTTCCATGCTGAGTTTGATTGTGATCATTATTGTTACAAATAACTGTATGACCTTGAAAAAGTCACTTTGCTTATCTGGGCCCTAGTTTTCTCATTTGTCACAGGAAGATCTTGAACCAAACCAAAGAGTTTAAGGTTTTATGACTTTATGGTATATCGTCCTATATTTGCATAAGAAATGAAGACGTGGGGCTGGAGCAGTAGCTCAGTGGGTAAGGTGCTTGCCTGCCATGTGCAAGGACGTGGGTTTAACCCCAGCACCACATACACAACAAGTGTCAGAGCAACGAAAGCCACATGAAAACCTAAATAAAATTGATTTTCTCTTTTTCTTAAAAAAAAAAAAAAAGAAAAGAAACAAAGATTCCTATAGCACTAGCATGCTCAAGTAACAGATTGGAAGACCAAATTAGAGATGAGAAATGTAGACTAAGGAGCAGATCCAATGCAATCTACCAGCAGTTTGGTCAACCCCTGGCTTAGGGTCCCGTATGTCATTGAATCTAAAATGCTCTTTTCTCATTTCAACATCTCTGAAACTGATGTCTGTTTTGCAGGTAAGTTTGTCTCATCTCATTCTTGGCAGCCCCTTTTCTTTGGTGGTAACAGCTAAGGCTGTGCCCTCAGTTCCAGGACTCAGCTTTGCCAGTGTGGTGGTCCGCATGTTTGCAGCCTCAGTGAACCCTTCACGGGCAGCTTGCTCAACACTTGTGCCCCCTTGATATCACATTTCTGATTGAGGATGGAGAGGCAAGTTGGTGGACTAAGCCATCAAGAAACAGAGCCCCGCATCACCTCCGGTCCAGTCCCTCTCAGACTTCTCACCTGACTCCTCTGTGTGGATTTGGGCAGCCTACTAGGAGGAGATCCCAGGTATCCCCGAGAAGATCCCAGGTGTCCCAGAAGAGATTTCCAAAGGCAGAAGGAAGGACTGACCCTGAGTCATCAAGATAAAGGACAAGAAAAGGACAAGCTTTGAATCTTGGTTTGCAACCACAGATAAGTGTGTTTTGTTTTAGAAAACTATCCTGAAAACTAGCATTTCCAAAATATAGGTCTGTCAATAACCTAGGCTCCTGACCAAGGCCATATGGAGAATGCCCTGTCCTTCAAAAACCGCGCAGTAGTTTTTCACAGTGTGTGCTCTGGTCACTTCTTTCAAGGAGTATTTTGTTTGATGTTTTGTTTCCATTAGAGCAGACACTTGCTTCCTCTATGCAGCCTTCTCTGCTTGCTAAGAGACTGCAGAACGGTCAGCTTCAGCCTCTGGGAGGAACATGCACATGGGCACCTGCATGTCACTTGTATGGGACTGCGTGGAGTGCTCTTCACGGTGGTGACACGCATAGGCTCCTGCAAGCCTCGCAGCAGCTCTTCATGCGTTGTTGACTCCCAAATCTACAAACGAGGCAACTGAGGCAGAGTGAGTCTGAGTGACTTCCCCGAAGGTCACAGTCTTAGTAAACGGCCGGGCTGGCACTTGCACCTTTCCTGGCTGCTTCAGTGCACCTCTGCTGCAGCCCAATGACCTTCAGATGGCCAGCTGGTAATCGTGAGCTCTCTGGGGGAGGCACTGCCTGGTAGCTTTGCGCCACTGAGATTTGCCCAGTGGGTAGAGGAAAGAAGAGAGCAGCCATCAGCCTGGGCCCCAGGGCTAGTCCCTTGAGGGATCGCTTGTTGTTCCCAATCAGAAAATTTCAGCCCTCATTGCCCAGTCCCTTAACACATGATCAGGGGGACCTGCTGCCCATCAGTTACCCTCTTTGTATCTGTGAAGTTTGGAAGATAAACTGTCTTTTCCAATCCAGGACTATTGCCAGGGTGAATGCAGAAAAGCTTTGAAGGGAATAAAGTAAGTCACAGATATAAGGCATTTGAATAATTAGCAAAGCTTTAACTACATTAAAAGGCTGTTTTAAAACATCAAAAACTAAACTATGTTGCACAAACCAGTTAGGAACAGTGTACCAATTTATACATGGAATGCAAATATCTTTCCCCTCAATCCATTCTACTGCCCTGAGAATGACCTCCTTTATAAGGCAAAACTTGTAACAAACTCCTCTTTGTCTACTTGAGTCATTTCTAACAAGGAAAAAATCCTTCAGTTAATGTTTAATGAGAACCCACTTTGTATCTGACACCAAGTTGCTGCCTTGGCTCTCACGGTAGGACGCCTCTTGCTATAATTTCAGCCAAGTTACTTTATCTCTACAAGTCTCAGTTTCCCCATCTGTAAACTGAGGGTGACAACAGTATCTTCAGAGCCACTGTGTGCAAGTTGTACTGAGCACAGAGGCCCCAGAGCTAAGGGAGCGCAGGCACAGCACACACACAAGCAATTTGTGTACATCTTATCAAAGCTTCCCAGCGGATACCAGTAGCGTCTTGTTCCAGCATAAATAGTATATTATAGCAGTTTTCCAATAGATGGGGGACAGGGGAACATTAGCTTCTTCTTACAGGCTCTACATAGGCCAGGAACAACTCCCAGTACCTAACTCATCAGGGTGTTCTGAGAACTGATTAAATAAATATAGAGTACACAGAATGGTGCTAGAATAAACAGAGGAGATGCTCCAAAGTGGCAGTAATTATACTTTTATTTGCATCTTCTGGAATAATCTCTTTCACTCTATTCCGTGTCACGACCTTCACAACCTGAAAAGGAAATGCTATTTTTAAACAACTTAATTGAGGTATAATTGATATACAAAGCATTGCACATATTTAACATGCAGTGTGAGGAGTTTGGATCTGTGTATTTATGCCCATGAAACCATCTCCACAATCAGAGTGATACACATCCCCAGCACCTCTGAACGTTTCCTGCATCTCTTCATTTCCTGCTTGCGTGCATGTGTGTTTCGTGGAAATACTATTTTGCATTCTTGGTTTACAAGTTCAGCAATGGGGATGAAGAGAGGAACTAGTGCTTTGCCAGGCAGTTGGATGATGAGTAGCTGAGCTCGTGGTCCAAGTGGAGACCTCTCAGCTTGCATGTGTGCCCCTGAGCGGTGCACGGTGCTGTGGGCCAGCGGATTCCATCCCATCCACCCACGAGGGCAGCATCTGTAAGCATTCTATAAAAGACAGTGCAGCCACGCTCCCCCTCTACTGGGTTTAGGTCTCCTTTGTCCTCCTGCCACAGTGACCTGGCCTCTGGGTGTCCTCCTACCAGTTTTCTGGGACCTGCTCTTTGAATTCCCATTTGAACCTTGTTTCCATGGGACCTTCCAAGGGCAAGGATTGAGGAAGGATCCAGAAGAGTTGGGCTGCGGGAGATTGAGAGCCTTCTTGGATTCCCTGCCACTTCCTACAGTTTTGTAGCATGAGAGGGAAGAGCTCAGAGAAGAAATCCCAGCATATAATCTCTGAATTCCTACTCGGTGCCCTGTTTTGCTCCCAACCCCCTTCTGCAGTAGCATCATTGTGTCTTTGACCTACATTCTTTCTTGATCTGTAGCAAGATGCTTCTGTGTTTGGAGGGTAGTAGCAGCCCTGAGCTTCTTGGCAGGCCAACAGGGTATGGCAGCAGAGGGTGGCATTGGAGGCCAGTCTGCAGCTCCCACAGACAAACATCACACAAACTCTGCCCCAGCAGAGGGAAAAGTGATGGAGAGATGTTATCAAGCTTACTTTAGTACTTTACATCTTACATTAAAAATCTAGTTTTTAGAGAATTTCCTATTCCTTTGCAAGATTATATCACTTCTCTTAATACAGAGTTGTTTAAAATTCCTAACCAAACAATAAAGTTGGTGGATCAGGAAGAAGCGCAATCCTACACTTTGTATATAACCCACGTGATGGCTAATTTTACACGTCAGTGTGACTGAGCTATAGCTATAGTGCTAGTTGTCTGGTCAAACACTCGTTGATGTTTCTATGAAGCTGTTTTTTAGATTTGACGAACATTTGCAATCAATAGACTTTCAAGTAAGCAGATTACCCTCATAATGTGGTGTGCCTCATCCAATCAGTCAAAAAAATCTGAAGATCAAAAACTGAGATTTCCCAAGGAACAAGGGTATTTGCTTCTAGACTGCAATATAAAAATTCTGCCCAAGTCCCCACCTGTAGACTCAACACTGCAATATCAGCTCTTAATTGCCTTTCTATCCTGTTGGCCTGCCCTATAGATTAGATTTCAGACTTTCCAGCCTCCACATTTATGTAAGCCTATTCTTTAAAATCTCTCTCTTTCTCCTATTGGTTTTGTTTCTCCAGAGAACTAGGGCTAATTCAACCTGGCACATAGATACCACAAGAGTATGTTCCTATTCCCACCTAGATTGTACCAGTGATAACAGAAAAAGCCACAGCGCTAGTCAGATAGGCTGGCTATGCTGTGGTAACAAACAAGTCTCCAAGTCTCAGTGGCTTAGCACCATACAAACTTATTTCTCCCTCATATCACATTCCATCACAGGGGACATAATCTCAGGCTACAGGGTCTAGACAGGTAAAGCAAGTGATTGATTGAATCTGTCAGGACTATAGCAACCTAGAGAACAAGCATTTTATTCTAAATTAGGAAACTGTTATTACCTTATGGAAAAATGAGCTCCTACATCCCCATTTCCCAACCTTCCAGGAAACGAGAGAAACTGAAAATTTTAAATGTAAAATGTCTAACTTTGATACTTTAATACCACATTTGAATTTTAAAAAGTCATATGCAAGCCACACAAAATCTTTCTGCTTTTCGAACAGGCACAGGGGTCTCCAGCTGGCAACTTCTGTTTGAAAGTAACCAGCAACTTTCATTCCTGTTTATCTTGAGCTCAGGCTCAGTATGATCAAAACTATAGTTCCAAGAAGAGACAGTGGAGTCCTATTTATTTATGAATCACAAAGGCCTTCATCTGTCAGCACCATGTGGAACACCAAGAAACTCTAATGAGAACACAAAATCAGCCCACACAGTTACACATCATATGTATGTACACACAGAAAATAAGTGGGCCTTTGGAAAGATCACATCACTGCTGATTTAGACTGGAGCTCACCTTTGTTTAAAAGTCCTTCCTGAGACATTTAGATTGGGGTCAGTTATCAATATAATACTTCCAATTTTTTTCAATGACATCATCTTAATTGTCTTCAGAGAAGGGTTATAGAGTTCCAAAAAGATAAGCTTTGGTGGGAATTAAGTCCTGGGAGAGTGGAGTTGTGTGTGTTAAGGAAGAACAATGAATAGAGCAGCATTTTCATGTTTTATATGGTGCCCAGAATCACACCGAGATCCTCACAAATCACACTGGAAAACAGACCTTGCGATGGAGGCCCAGCCAAACAACAGAAAACCACATTCCAAGTATTTTTTAATGAAGAAATGCACTGCCTAGAGTGGGTTATGCAAGGAAGGAATGAGTCTGATAAACCAAATGAGAAGCAAGGAACCCAAAAATAAGCCACTTAGAAAAAGCAAGAAACCACTGCCACCCTTGGGTGGGAGGAACAAAGGGGGAAGGCTATGGCCTCCCTCACTAGTATGTAAGCTCTAGGAGTGGGAAGACCTCATCTGTGCATCCTGCCTTATGGCCCATACTTAGAGTAGTGGGCCTGGATGATCTGTTGAGGTTACCATACTAACCAGCACAGACTGCTGGCTTAGACAACACGTGTACTTCTCACACAGCCTGGGAGCTGGAAGTCCATGATCAAGGTGCCGCCTTGGTGGGTTTCCGCAGGGCCTCTTCCTCGCCTGTGGATGTCTGCCTCCTTACTGTGTTCTTACTTGGTTTTCCTTGCAGTGCATGTAGAGAGAGGAAGAGATCTCCAGTGCTTCTCCCTTTTCTTATAAGGACACCAGCCCTATAGCATTAAGGTCCTGTGTTAGTCAGCTTGGCATCACTGTGAACATAGTATCCAAGAAGAACTTAGATGAAGAAAAGTTTATTTTGGCTCAGAGAGAGATTTAGTCCATGTTTCCGTGATGGGCCCCAAGTGAGACAGAACATCATGGTGGAAGGGTGTGGGGGGAAATGACGCTCCATTCATAGCGATGAGGCCACTGGGAAGAGGCGTCCTTCCAGAGCATGTCCCCAGTGACCCACCTCCTCCAGCCTTGCCTCACCTTCTATGGTTACCTCCCAGTCCTTTCTAACTAGGATGGACCAATTAGGTCACAGCTTTCATGATCTAATCATCTCGTTTCTAAACATTCCTGCATCAACACTGGAGCTTTGGGGGACATATCCTACCCAAACCACAGCAGGTCCCACTCTCTGACCTCCATGACCCCTATATAAACCCTGTCTTCAAATATGGTCATATTGAGGAGTTGGAGTTCCAACACAGAAATTTGGGGAGAATACAATTCAGTCCATAATGTGGGTACAGAGCAGATTCCCAATACTCCGGGACTGAATCACATTTCTTCTATCCTGCTCCATGCTGTCCTTCAGCACTGACTTTTAAAGACTTTGCTATTGTGCAAAAAAATGAACGCAGGTTTGTTCTGCTTTACAGTGAGATGGATTTATTTGCAAAACCAATGGAACTGCATTCCAGGTCTCCTTTCATTAACCTACCTAATTCAATCTGAAGGAGCAAGGCATGTCTCACTCAAGCTTAAGTAGAGACATGTTAACGTCCAGCTTACTATCAGAAATGTGCAGTGTCCCCAGATACGTTGCATGTAAGGGAAAAGAGAAGTCTATGCAATTAACACATATAATGCTAAGTAGGAGGGATATCTGGGGGCTTGATGTTGAGCAATAGAGAATGCATATATGGTATCAAGTAGGAAAATACACACACTGAGAATATATAATACAAACTTACTCTTTTGTAAGTTACAAAACTAAAATCTACTTGTGGTTGGGCATACATGTAGGAGTACATGTGTGGGCACGTGAATTTCTGTTGTGTGTGGGGGTAGGCTGTGTGGAGGGGGTGTATACACATGTTTGTGCCAGGAAAAGTGCATGCAGGTGGATGGAGAGATGTAGGTGTGTGTAGTAGGAGGGATCCAGGAGGCCTCCTGGGGAGCTAATGCTACAGCTTAAGGTGAAGGAATAAGTGCAAGTTAACCAGGCACACTGGTGATAGCGATGGGCAAGATGTTCCCACCATAGAGAAGTGTGTTCAAAGGCCAGGAACAGACTTTTAAGAACGTCCTCATGACTAGATTGTAGAGAACTAGAAAGATGAGTGCACAGGCAGAGAGAAGACACTTGGCAGAGGTTAGAGGACCCTGAGTGTCTCTGCAAGAAACTCAGACTTTGTCTAAAAGAAGAGCAGAGCAAGGACCAGTCACAGATAAGCTGGGGTGCACTCAGCAGGCTTCACTGGTGCAGAGCAAGGAATGCACAGAGAGGGACTGTGCACCTGGGTCAGGTGCAAGCGAAGGTTTGTCCTGGGCTAACAGCAGCTCTTGTCTTTCCTTGGTAGTCCCAGAATGCTTGTTCTGAAGCAGGAGGGTCTAGGTAGAGAGGAGGCCAGCAGGATGCGGTTGAACCTTCCCAGCTAGATGGGGGTTGTTGGAGATGCTAAGGCTCAGAATCCCCAGTCGAGACTCCTTCAGAGTCTCCCCACAGGACCTGCAGGTCATGGCTGCTCTCCATCAACAACCTGTGGCCAAGGCCTGGTGGCTATGGAGGAAGTGGAAGGAGAGCAGAGATTCTCACCGTTCATTTGCTCCTCGTTAGCAGCAGATCCATCAATCCGAAGGCAGCTCAAGTCAATGGAACACATCAAAATGATCAGGAGGCAGAATGAGCACAGAGAAGGGAGAGACAGATGGGTAGGGGTGAGGGTGGAGAGATGGGAGGGACAAAGAGAGGAGGTGGGGAGAGGACTAGAGGCTGTGAGATAGAAACTAAATATGCACCAGGGGTACTTTTAAGACCTGGGAGGGAGGCTGGAGGGAGAACCGTCCCAGTTCTTGAGCATATCCACAAACACCCTTGGGGATATTTGCTTAGAAATTTAGAAGGAAGGGGTTGGGCCTTCCTCTGTCACCTTGCTAATTTTCCCTTCATTCTGTCCTGAGTTAGAGCCTTAGGACACCATCCACCCCCTTTTGAAAGCAGCCTGATTTCACAGCCCCTGGGCCTGCAGTGAGGCTGCTCTGACATTTTTTTATGGGTTTTCCATCTGCTCCAACCATTGCAAATCCAATTTCAAATTTGGCATAAAATAAATCAGTTTCGAGAAATATCTTGTCATCATCCAAATCAAAATGCCACATTCAGAATGGTCGATGCCAGTTACAAATTGTCAGAAGGGGTTACAGAAAGAGGACGAGACTTAGCTCTAGAAAACACATATTTGAATGCAACATAATCGCTCACTGGTGTCTAAAGCACTCAAATGAAGCTGGAAAAGGTTTAAAGCTTGGCCAATCTGTTCTGCTATTAACTCTATTTCCAGTCTTCCTTTCCCTCTTCTCTTCTGGAAGCTTCTACCAGTAAATACCATTTCTGAGTGCTAGCAAGTTTATTTCTTATGAGTATCTGAAAAAGTGGACCAGATTTGCCCATCTGCTTTTGGGCTGTTGCAGCACCTCTGCTAGTGTCTACTAGTATCTCCCTGCAGGAATCTTCAGAACCTAGAAGTCAGGGAGACAGTGATAATTCTAACCATAAAATCTGTAAGAACAGATTCCAACTAGAACCAGTTAGCCACTGGCGAAAGTGACTCAGAGATGCCTTGGACATTTACCATGCACAATGGGGACTTGAAAGTCAGGTGCCATCCTGTTGTCAGTTGAAAGTCTGACCATGAGGAGGTGGCCTTACCCTAAGCAAAGGTGACCCAGAGCTTATTACTTCTACCGGATAGTGTTTGTGTATTATATACTAACAAAATTTTTTAAAAATATGCTTAAGGGGTTTGTAATGTTAACATTTTTCATTGATCATTATGCACTATTTATGTGCCTCAAACCCACAGTCAACAAATTCATTTGATTAAAATAAAATATCAAAAATAGAGGCTGGTGTCATGGCTCAGAGGCTGAAGTGCTTGCCTGGAATGTGTGAGGAGCCAATTTGAACCCCAGCACCACATACGCAACTAAGTGTCAGAGAAACAAAGGCCAGATGAAAAAATAATTAAAATTTGACATTCTTTCTCTAAAAGAAAATATAAAATAAATAAATACAAACCCCAAGCCAGGTATGAAAGAGAGAGAGAGAGAGAGAGAGTATGGCCTAAAAGTGTGAATTGGTGGTTAACGTGGTCTCTTTACACAAATTCAGCCTCATGCTGGGCTGCCTTAAATACCCTTGGTTTCATTTCCACATTCTTTAAAGTCTTATGCGTGCAGTTGTCTGGGCAAGACTCTACATTAGCAAATTACCAAATAAAAATGGCCATTTGCTAACCAATGGTGAAGCACCACACATAAGAGGGACAGAAGAGATACCTATGACCACCTTATGAGAGGGCAGAGACAGAAGCGCATGGTGGGAACTTGAGCATAAGGGAATGAGTCTACAAACTCGGCCCACTGTGCTGACCTTCACATGCTTTCTTTGAAAAAGCAATTTACCTGCAGTCCTGCCTGTCTTGCTTAAGTCAACAGGACATGTTAACATTCCTCTGCAAACAACCTGTTATCTGCAGGAGAAATGCGGACTCTAAAGGCTCCATCCTGACAAGCTACCACGAAGGGGAAACTGCGACTCTCCCACAGACCAGAATCCAGAGGTCAGGGAGATAAGGATAATTACCCCAACCCTAAAATCTGTTAGAACAGGCCTCAATCAGAACCAGTCAGCATGGGCCCAGGGACTCCGAATTACCTTGGACATGTACTATGTACAGTGGGGACTTGAAAGTCAGATGCCATCTTACTATCAATCAAAAGTCAAAAGGTGGGCCTGGGTGGGACTCTGGAAACTTCCCTGGGACCCTCAACAAAACTAGAGGGCAGGAGGGCACACCGTCCTTCTGCCTTTGAGGACCTACTTCCTCTCTTGAGCATGACCTCTTTCCACTCTTCTATTCCTTCTGATAAACTCATGACTATTACTCTGAGCTACATGACTGAAATCTTCCTGGAATGGTCACAAGAACTGGTGAGAGAGACCTGTGTGACTTTCTCTGCTCTGTGACAGCCCCTTGCCCTGTGATGCAGTAGTCCTCTTATCTGTGGGGACACTTATCCATAGGGACATACTCCAAGACTCTGGATGCCTGAAACTTCAGGACCCTGTGTGTGCTTTCTTTTTCTACGCATATCTACCTACGATGAAGTTAAGTTTATATATTAGGCACAGTAATAAATAACTAACAGTAAAATAAACCAATTATAACAATATCCTGTGAGATAAGTTATATGAATGTGATCTTTCTCCCTCAAAATATCTTACTGAACTTTCAATTTTAGCAACCTCAGCATACGATTTTATTTCTTCTGCTATTTCACTTAAAGGATCACTTTGTGTTTCTCTTTGGCATATTAGCCAGATTTACAGCATCACTACATTTGTGCTTTGGGGCCAATGTTAAGTAAAAAAAAAAAAAAAGTTACTTGAATGCATACTGAGCAGCAGAATTATCCGTGTTCCAGGCAGGAAAGAGAGGACAGTGTGAGATTTCAGTGCACTACTTAGAAGGGTATCTGGTTTAAGCCTGTCCATTGTTTGTCTATGAACTTCCATTTAATATTTTCAGGCCACAGTTGACCACAGGTGACTGAAACCATGGATATGAAGGGATCACTGTACAATGATGAACAGCGGCCAATGCCTTTGAATCCCTTCTCTGGATCACTTATTGAACCCACTCCAGCTCTAAGATGTTTGAGGCCAGATTTCCAGAAACTCTCCACCATTTGGCACTTGTCAGGCATCTTAGTTCCTTTGGGCTGCTACAAAATATCTTACACAGGGAGCTTATAAACAGCAGGAACTTACTTCTCACAGTTTTGCAGGATGGGAAATCTAAGATGGAGGAGCTGGCAGACCTGTCATCTGGTGGGGACTCCACTTTCTGGTTACAGCTGTCTTGTCACTGTGTCTTCACCTGGAGAAGAGGTGATGGAACTCTCTGAGGTCTCCTTTGGACACTAATACCTCTCATAAGGGATCCACCCTCATGACCTAATCACCCCTCAAAGTCCACACCTCCTAACACCATCCCATTGGGGATTAGACTTCATCATGCAAATTTGGGGGTGGGGAGCACAAACATTCAAATCGCAGCAGTGGGTACTCAGTAAGTATCTGCTGAGAGAATTAATGAGTGAATGCTTCAGGAGGCAACCCATGATTGCCAGCTCCCCCAGCTCACTCCACAAGGTTAAGGTGCTTATGTCGTTCCGGTTCTCAACCGCCCTTTGTTACATCCTCTGCCACCTTCATTTTGATAAAACGGTTTCTTAAAGTGCATCTCTTTCCCTGCAGCATGTGCTCCTTAAATGTAGAAATTCTGCCTTTTTTTGTGCTCCGAGCACTTAGCACAATGTATCTGGTAGATGTTTAATGTATGTCGAACAAAGTATGAATGATGAATGAAATTTTAGGAAATGACAGTAGCAAGAGAGTAGTGGATCTGAGTGGTAAGGAATTAGATTGTTGGAAAAAATGGAAGGTCTTGAAAATTTAGATGGTAAAACCATAAAAACAACTTAAGAGCATTTTGTCAATATTTTGACCCAGACATGGAATATTCTCATCTTTCACATACCCAACGAGCTACAGATGCGGTGAAGAGTAGACCAGAAACAAATCTTGAAAGTACTAGTGAATGCTACATGGGGTCTTCTCACCTTTCCATGGAGCACCAGAGCCACTTACCTCTGCTCACAGGCAATTGGAGGTTTCTTGTTAGGAACTGAAGTAGACTTCTTGGGTGTTGTTGCTGGGGAACCCGAAGCCCTCTCCTATTCTAAAGTCCTTTCCTATCCAGGACCTGCAGAACGAGAATGTCGTCTGTACAGCTCCTCTCAGGAGGAGGAACAGACTCTGGCTTTGTTTCTTTCAGCAGCTACAACCATGACCACTGGCTTTACGGATCGAGTTCTGCAGCCAGCCATGCTCTGAGGGAAAGGTGGCCATTTCTAACGAAGGGACCAAAATGGCAGATCCCAGATATTGTATATTGCTTCATTAACTGCCTCAATCTAAAGCTTTAACGAGTGTCATCCGAGTGTTGGACACTATAATAGGTCCTTGGAATACAGTTGGAATCAAAATAAATTGGTCCTCGTACTCTTGAGAATGCTAGGAAGGAATTTGCAAATCCTAGTGGTGGCCATGAATCACTTCAAGAGTTTGTTGCCATAACGATACCAAAACCTCATGCCACTGCTCCAGATAAAGAAAGAAAAGGAAAGGAAAAGAAAATTCTGATCAAGTAAAACCAGATTGGGCCCAGGCACCTGAATTTCTGAGAAGTTTTCCAGGTGATTCTGATTGGGTGATCTAAGACCAGATACTTAAAAACACTCAGATAGAGGGGGCATCGGTGGCAAAGTAGAAGTAGGGGAAAGAAAGACCAGGGAAAATGAAGTCCAAGACAAACCTAGAAGTGAAGTATAGGCTGAGCGTTCTGCACTTATTCATTTTAACCCTGCACGTAGAGGTGAGGTCTTAAGATAGTATGTTTTTCTGTCCAAGGCTGTCACGATGATGCAGCGAGGGATATATTTCCAGGCTTCCAGCCCTTTCTGTAGTGCCATTCTGCATCCCCTCTGCCTTCTTCTTAAGTCTGCCACAACTAAGAGGGTCTGTTTAGCAAGGGGGTCTGATGTGTGGATAGACCACATACATTTCTATGGCGTGTTAAGCAAGTCATGGAGTTAGATGTAAACAGCCTTACTAAATGCAGCTTTAGGGCTACCAATAAAAACATACAAGCTTGGAAAGATTCCCAGCCAACAGAGCATTCTGAAAGCTCCTGGTCTCACTTGATTCTCACAAGTCCCATCCATGAGGTGTTGTTTTAAAGGTCAGAGTGATTGCTTAAGATCCTATGGAGGGGTAGGTGGTACAGGTGGGTCTCAAACCCTGGTCTTCTCACTTCAATCCAGTGCTCCCTTGAAGGAGCAAAAGATGACAAATCAGGTTACCTGCCAATCATCACCAAGCCCAGACTGCAAGTCATGGCCGGGCCAATTGTGGGACGTGTGCATGTGCTGCACAATAGGGGTGCCAGGGAGCCAGGAAACTCTTGAGAAAGATCCCTCTGGAGAGCAGTTCTGCCTGGCCCAGGCCCTTCCTTGTACTTGACTTTGTACTCTGAGTAACGAAAGCTTAGGATCTGAAAATGCCAGAGACTTCCCTCCTGGCATGGACTCTGAAATGCCTGTTGAGAAGAGAGGAGAGGGGAAGAGAAGAAAAGAAAAATCTATGGTCAGTAAAATCCCCTGTCTTTTCCAAAAATATACCTTATCCTTCTCTTTCCACCTCCCTCTCTTTCTTCCTCCTCCCACTTCTCTCTCAGAGGGTAAAACTTCAAGGGAGCGGTGTCCTGAAAAGCCACTTTCCCACCTCCACCTAGCCCAGTCCGGGAGTTTTCGTTATTTTTCCATGGAATGGAAAAGGCTATCAGGAGAGCTCTTGCATCTGCCTTGCTAAACCCCATCATAATTTACCTGTGGTGTCTTTCTGTACCCATGAACAAAACCAATCACGGAGATAAGCTGACTATGGCTTTACTCTGTTCTGAACTGATTTCTTTCTTTTGGATACATAATCCTCCTGTCTAATCATACTGAAGTGAATTTCCTTCCAAGCCATCATTAGGTTTCCTAACATGCCATTTCCAAGATATATGATTTACTTTTTTTGTAAAATCAGAGTGAAATTTGCTCATTTCTGATCTGGCCCCTCTTTTATAGCTGTTTTGTTAAAGACTATGTATCCCTGTGGTTTCCCAGTGTCTTAGCCACTTTGTGTTGTTATAACAAAACACTTGAGGTTGGGTAATTTATAAAGAAAAGAGGTGTATTTCACTCACAGCTTTCAAGGCTGAAACTCCAAGATCAGGCAGCCCCATTTGTTCAGTCTCTACTGAGCTCCTTCTAACTACATCACAGCATGGTGGATGGGATGGCATCACATGGCAGAAGGGAGCATGCAGGACCACCTGGTGAGCAGAATCAGGAGAGCAGGGAGAGGCAGGTGCACTTGGAAGAAGAGTGGAACACGAGTTACACGGGAGCTAAGCTGGTTCCACGAGAACTCTGTCGATAAATGCCTTCCATCGTGGTACTCCATGATCTAACAAACTCGTAGAGGCCCCACCGTCTCCTGGGAACCAGGTTTCCTGCACATGAGGCTCTTGGGAGGCTCACTCAAACTACATTGAAATCACAGCTCCCAGCACCCTGGCCTATGTCCCGTGAGCCTGGAGCTGGACTAGATACCCTGCAACCACTCCTTCCCTTTGCATATGTAATTTTTGTTTCTTCTTCTTTTTTTTATAATGGTGTTGGGAATAGAACCCAGGACTTCACACATGCCAGGAAAGTTCTATATTCTTGAGCTTCATCTCCAGCCCACATTTTCACTTTTTGGATTTCAATGCCCTATTAAGATTTTCTTTTGAATGTTAATCATGTCAAAATGAACTTTTGCACTGGCAGAGACGGAAGTAGCAGAGCACGGTTGTTAGACTGCGGCCATTCTGGAGAAAGGAATTGCCAAAGCCCTTTGTATTTTGCTTCTCTAGTCCCGAGGACAAGGCAGTTGCTTGTTCCATCTACTTCTCCAGACAACTTCGCTCCTCAGCATGCTGGGGTGTCTTATCCACTTTTCAAGTGTAATCTCTTTTAATGACTCTCTGTGACCTTTTGCACAAAACTGGAACTTCCTGCAGAGGATCAGCAAAGTACAGCCCTGAGCCCAGTCAACCCACGGCCTGTTCTGTCAGACCTGTGAACTAAACGTGTTGTGTTTTTCATTTTTAAAACACTAAAAAAAAAAAAGAAGATGAAAATAGGTATAACATTTTCTAACACCTGAAAATTAAGTGAAATTCAGATTTCAGTATGCACGAATAAAGTTTCGTTGGGACGCAGTTATTCTCGCTCATTTAACTGTTGTCAATGTCTGTCCTTACTCTACAACCCCAAAATAGAGTTGATACGGCAGGTATTTTATGACTCTCAAAGACAAAAGTATTCACTGTCTGGCTCTTTACAGAAAATGTTGGTCAACTCGTATTTGAGAGCGATCCAGGCAGCGCATTCTTGTTTATCATTTTCTTTTTAGTTACTTCTTTTTTTTTTTTGCTGCATAAAATGTGGTTAACATTATTATCTTTTTAGTGCTGCTTAGTGATTATTATTTCATCAAAAAATCAGTGAGAGGGAAATGAATTTATTTCTCAAACCTCATGATACCTTGAAATACTTGAACGCTGACTTCAGCCACTCTGTCTGCAGGGAGCTCCGGAGGTGCAAACCCTGTGTGGGCAGGGATGTCCTTTGTCCCTTCCTTATTATCCCTTCCAATCTCCTCTCCACTGCTCTACTTTAATTTAAACCACTCGGACCATACGGTTGCTTCCCAATTAGTTTTCCTCATCAGTTTGACTTTCCACTTCATTACCATACGGAGGCCGGAGCATCTAAAATGCAAGTCTGATTATAGCAGCCTCTTGCTCTGAAAACCTTCAGTGGTTGCTAATTAGTATGAGTATTTGAATACAACTTTTCAGTGAGCCTGGAAGGTTCTCCAGTGTGCTCCTGTCTCCCCCTCTAACCTCATCTCCCCTCTCTTCCCTCTCTTTTTATTTTTGCAACCCTGATTGTTCACCACCCCTACCCTAGTTATTTCTGCTATAGAAAGTGAATATTTTTGCCCTCCCTTACAAGACATGATAAATTTTCCGTATTTTTATTAACACTTACATGTCAAATTCACAGTAACTTTAGCAGCAAAGATAACACTAACATTTGTTAGACCTTTTTGGACAAGACAGAACACCTCGAAATATACTTGGCATGTATTCGATTATCAATATCTCAAATTAAAATAATCTTGACATAAATATTCTTTCGATTTGTGGATGAGAAAATCAAGGCTTGGAAAAATTAATCAACTTGCCCAAAACCACAGACTTGATAAATGACACAGCCAGAATATGGCCACAAGTTCTCTGAAACATGAGCTCTAGCCAGGTGCCCCTTGCACTGTACCAAGGAATACACTTTCTGCGCTGTAGAACGCTGGCAGTGTCTGAGAATGGCTCTGTCTTTTTGGGGGGCACTGAGAAGGAAGCCCTGGTCTGTAGCATTTTCTAATTCAGTGGAGTAAATACTCCTGCTATGGCAAACTCAAACTACAAATGTGACTGAAAAGAGATGTTCAGGGGTGGATAATTGTATTGAATCTCTACCATACGTACGATAGATGCAAACGACCCCAACAGACAAATAAAAAAAATATGGTAACATATGCAGTGATGAGTTTGGAATATCTATTACCCTTGTCTTTAAAGATAATTTATTTAATTTTTTTTTTTGCCACACAAAAACCTGAACATTTAGCAGTTTGGCTCTCCTAAGCTTGTGCAAGCCACCTCTGGCATACCAATCGGAGGTAAAATTGCAGACACATAAAGTGATTTCAGCTATTAACAATCATAAAACGAAGTAGGAACATCATGTGATGAGTTTGCAGATGAGGAACAAGAGATTAGGAGTGAGTTACATTTTGATTTCATTCTTCTCTTACAAGGTGAGGTTAGGGTCAGTTGGACAATGGAATTGTCTGGTATTTTCAAGAGGAGTAAAATTGAAATCTCTAACTTAATAAAACCTTAATTAAGTCATTAAACTTCTCCATTGTGTCTATTTCCACTCCTAGGAATTCAGGAAAAATGTTTTGATCTAGACCTGGGAGGAAAAAGAGGTTAACTGCAGCTGGAAAGGAACTGGTCAGACATTGGAGGGACTTACTGGGTAGCTATGAAATACCATACATGAATAGATAGTGCCACTACATTTTTGTGTCTTCCTAAACTGAGACAGAATCCGATTTTTGTAGGCCAGAGACTCTTTTATCATTTCAATTACACCTACTTCTCTAAGAAATGGAAGTTTCTACTTCTTAAACTTCATGTTATCTCAGCTCTCTCCCTTTCACTTCTTTCCCAAACGAACACAACTCTTTTTCTGAGTTATTCATATTAGTAAACAAAACAGCCAACATGTGCAACCGTAGGGAGGTGCTTAACCAGACTCTTTTACGTATTTACATAATTTATACAAAATGGAATATCATGCAGCCATTGAGATGATATTGTGAAAGGAGTTTTAAAACTTAAGGAAATGTTTGCCGTAATGACAAAGGACGGCTGAAAGTTGCATGTGGTATATAATCTGACTTGCGTTAAACCCAATCTGAAAAGAAAGGAGCCCAAATATTATGAAAGCTGATCTCTGGATCTTAGAATTGTGTTTTGATTGCTGGTTTTTCTTTTTCTTCTTTTTCCTTTTCCATCCCCTCCAATTCTATTACGAACAAGCATTAGCTGTATGATATAATGTAAACAGTGTAGCCCGATCCATGCCCCACCGGAGTCCCTAAGGTAATCAGTATACCGAAAACAGAACATGCATCCCACCTATCCGTGGATTAACAAAACAGACAGCAAAAGAAACAGTGAACTAAATCCCTTGGCTATTTGCAGGAGCTCAGGCACAGGAAAAAGATTGCTTGGAAAGAGAGAGAGCGGGAGGGATGACTAATTAGGGCATGGGGATGTTTTCTGTGAAAGGAGTGACTCAGAGTCCAGAAAAAAGGTGTCTCAACATCTGGAGGCTAAGCCTGTGCGAACTGAGGGTTTGTTCCGTATGAGGTCCCATCTACTGGGCTGGGTCCAGGAAGAGGGGATGTGACGGCAAAGCCGGATTCAAAATGAGCACTCGAGTCAGAGCTGGATTAAGTATATGAAGTTAAATACCCTGGTTTTTTTGTTTTTGTTTTTGTTTTAAAGAGAGAGACAGTGTGAGAGAGAGAAACAGCATCAATTTAGATTAGTTTTTCATGTGGCTTTCGTTGCTCTGACACTTCATTGTGCACGTGGTGCTGGAGTTCACCACTGCTCCAGTCCTAAGGTCCAATATCCTGGAAGAGGAGTTGGATTGGATCCCAGGACTGCAAACAAAGTGGGGCACTGTAAGTCACAATCAATAGAGAAATGAGGAGGACATTCCAGGAACTGAAGCTGACCGTACAGTCCATACCTAGCTAGCTTAGAGAGGAGAGGAAGTGAGGATTCCCACGCAGGGTGCAGTGGCGGGGGATGCCAGGCTTACTGGGAAATGGGGCAAGGAGTTAAGGACTCTGTGAACGAGGTGCTCCCACACAATTTCTGCCTCTCTGGGGCCTTGCAGTCCTTCACCTCCATCCTTCATGCATGTGCTCCGGTTTCCTCTTTGCAGATGACCATGTGGATCCAGCTCTTTCAGGACTTCAGTTTGCCTCTGACTGTTTGCTCTGGTCCAACCTAGTTGTTCGGCACAGCTGCTTTCAATCGGATCCATTTTCTCAATGTTTGAGACTTCTTTGAGAGAAACCTGACAGGAGGTCCAACTTAGTTCAGCTGTCTAATCTTTGTTCAATCACCTGCTGCTGCAGGTAAGGGTAAGATGGGACAATGGGACCTCCTAGGATCAACTGTTCAACAAAATAGTGGAGGGCCACCATCAACTCCCATTACTTTTCTGGACAGAGGCAAGAGGATGCTTGGGGAGACTGGTTCCAAATGACATTAGGGGGACTCCTGTAATGCTAGTGCCAACTACCTAATGGCAAAGCAGGGCTGACCCACCACACCAAAGTCAGCAATGATGTCTCTGTAAACTGCAACTTCTCCTCTGCTCACTGCAGGACACCTGCCTACAGCTCCCGGAGGCCACTGGCAATTCCTGGTCTTCTAACCCTAACCTGCTCCCCTGCCTCATCCCTGTGCTTTCCTTTCCATCATGCACTGTCCTGCTTCTATGGCTAAAACGTGGCACTGTCTTATCAAAATAGCATTAAATCAGCATGAATTAATTTAATAACATTAAATCAGCATGAATTAATTTTTCTAAAACGTTAATTTCAAAGTTTCAAACCTATAGAGAATTTCCGAGAAGAGTGCCATAAACACCCGGGATCCTTTGATCCAGTTCTTAAAGTAATGTTTGGCCCCACCTGATTCTCTTGCTTTTCTCTTTTTGCTGAGACATTTAAGGAGATGCTGAAGGTGTAAATGGCTCTTCACCCCCAACGTCTTCAGCATGCATCTCCTAAGAACATTCCTAAGGACTCCTAAGGACTTTCTTTCATGCAACCCAAACAAGACAGCTACCCTTAAATAACTTGGTAATTAACCCAGACACAATCTATAATTTAATTTACAGACTGTCCACATTCGGATGTTCCCACTGTCTTGATAACCGCTCCACAGCTGCCTTTTCTACCACCAACCCCAGTCTGGACTCCGTCAGGGGCGAACCAGCACCTGGCCTTGGTGTGTCTACCTAGGCTTTTAGAACCTGCGACGGTGTCCCGCATTTTTATTTTTCCTTTTGGGAAACTGACATTTTTGAAGAGCTCAGGCACTCCTCAGTTTGAGTTTGCAAGTTTCCTTCTGCTTTGATCTGAGTTAAACATTACTGTTGGCAAGAGTGCTCTGTAGGTGACAGGAGGCAAACGATGTCTGTTTGTCTGCTATTATTGACACTGCTTGATCACTGTGCCCAATTTACTTTTTAATGAACCCACCAATATCAGAATTTAATTAGTGAGTAACTATGTTCTGCAGACCTGAGAAATGATGGGGATGTGCCAGGCATGGTGAGGCTGTTGCTAAAATTTGTAAGGGCTAGCTGCTTTCCCCAAGCATAGTGCTCCATTGCTTCTCCTGGATTTTCATACTTGGGCTAGAGAGGCAGTACAGGTCACTCATAACGCCACAGTGTGAACCCTACTGTCACATGTTCTGTGGTTAGTTCCCAAACCCACTGTTTAGCAGCTAGGTGACAGCTATTAATTGATTCTCTGTAAACCTCACTTCCTGCTCTATAAAATAATGATAATGATAGTTCACCTTGTAGAATTATTATATAAAATAAGTAAGATAATAAATGTGAAGTGCTTAGTATAATGCCTGAAAGTCAGGGTTCAATAACTGTTGTTACATTCCTATATGTCATGTTCCTTTGAAGCAAAAAAAAAAAAATTAATTGCTATAAATAACAGGAGCCTGGATTTATGGGGCTCATGAATGGCTCTCTTATATTCCCAATTCAGTGCTCTAAATTAGTACTTCTGAAACTTTTAATATAGGTAAGAATCACTCCAGAGTCCTGTTAAAAAGCAAAATCTGATTCAGCAGGTTTAGAACAGTGTCTGAAATTCTCAACCGCCCCCATGGGATGCCAATGTCACTGGTCCATGGACCAGACTTTGAGAAGCAAGATCCTAAATCGTTCCCAGGAGGAAGTGCCCTGCCAAGCATCTCACCATTACAGCTTGTCTTCACAGGAAACCTGACTCCAGCTTTTCTTTTCTTTTGTGAATATTTCTAGAACACAATAATCAAACACTACATTGATTAAACCATTAGCATTATTTAGAATGGAACTTATACTTCATGTTTTACTTGAAGCTTTATTACTTTTTATTTCTGTAAGTATGCCCATATCTATTATATGCCCATGAAAGAGGAAACAGTAGGAAACATTTTGGATTTGGACTGATCAGAAATTGAATGTTAGCCTCTCATCTTCTTATTAGGTTATCAAGGTCAAGTTATTTAAGTTCTTTGAATCTCAATTATTTCATCTAAAACTGATGATAATAATGCTAATCTCGTGGATCATTCTATGTCAAACTATATGTATATGAAATATTTCTGTACTAAAATCTCCCAGCATACAATAGGCACTCAAGAAACCATAGCTTAGATAATTCCTACTACTATCATTTGTGAACACATCAGGGTGTATTTCTATTTTAATCAAGTAATTTTTAGGAATCACAGGGCCGCAGACCTACAGAGTGGCATAATTCTGGGTCTGGAAACTAGCCGTCAGTATTTCTTTTTTTTTTTTCCCCCCGAGGCTGAGGACTGAACTCAAGGCCTTGCGCATGCTAGGCAAGTGCTCTGCCACTGAGCTAAATCCAACCCCCGTCAGCATTTCTTGGGGACCTATCTTGCCCTGAAGACAAGTCCATCTTTCCTCTCCTCCAGGCTTTGATAGTAGGCGAACATGAGTTGCAGGATGCTCACTGTACTCATTTGCCTGCATACAGTCTTTAAATGAGATCGGCCACCTTTATTCCTCCTGGTCAAGATCCCAATTTGCTTCAAATTCAGTAAGCCCAGTTTGTGTTTAACAGTCTTCCCACACACACTCCAAATGAGGAAAAGTCTCCAAAGTCTCTGGACAGTGAAAAGTTGAAAAGTTGTACTTTTCCTTCCCACTGGGTGCCTGGGTATGTTTGATGAGCATTTTCAAACCTGGTAAGTAAACCACTGTCTGCAGAGGGAGAACACCATTCTGAGTGCATGTCCTCTTTTGATTATAGCCAGGCTTACCTCCAGTATATTTTGTCTTCCTTCAGAAAGAAGGACCCATTAGGGGTACTTGGAGAAGACCAAAAGAGCCAAATTTTGTCACAGAACGAAACTGGTACTATGACTGCTTTGGGCTAATTGCTGGCTTTAGCATGGGAGATGTCCCTCCATCCTAGATGCATGATGGGGGGACAGCAGCTTCTTCTGCACCTCACTGCGGGACAAGAACCTCAGATCAGGTTCCAGACAGATGAATCACAGAGTTACTTCCAGAACCAACTACTGACATCATGGTCCAGGGTCAGACAGGACCCACAGTACCACTCGTGAAACAGAGCTGGGTCTCAGAACTGGACGCCTCATTCCTAGGGAAGTGTTCTTCAACAGAGTTCTGCTCTTCAACAAATCGAGCATTGCATGGCTTCTTGTTCATGGCAAGGAGAAACAGTTTGTAAATTCATCCCTAACCTTTGTTTCTCCCGGCACAGAAGCCCAAACATCCAAGGACATAAAAACAACTATTTCTGACTCCTTCGTCTCCATTGAGGTCTCCTTCCTAATCCTCCCCTTCCGGTCCAGGGATCTCTTGGGTTGTGTTTCATGGAGTGACACTGGCATTGGCTCGGCGGAGTCCCCTGCTGGAGACTTGTGGCTCTCTTTTCTTGGGCCTGGGGCAGCTACATCTTAAAGTCATACCCTTGGTGCAGTAGTCTTACCTTCAGTGTTCCCACCAATTTTAAGGATAGCCGCCACTAGCTTGAGAGAAGGGGAAGGAGAGACTCTTCTTTCATTGGTGTCCAAAACTCTGACCTGAGGTGACACAGCTGTTTGACCCTCAGCCTCTTAGAGATTCTCGCTTGAAGAGTATTTTCAGTTGATGGAAAACTTCGGCCAAATTCATCCCTTCTGTTGAGGAGTTTGTCACATATCTCTGCGAAAACCAAGCCAGAATCCCATCTTCTGTGAAGGAAGAACTCTTGCATCCATGTTTTAGAACAGGACACTGAGGCTCAGAGATAATAAGGCCTGGTGAATCTTAAGTGGCAAAATCAGAATTTGATTGCACGGGTGTCTGCTTCACAGCCCATGGGCTACCCACCCATCCACACTACTCCTGTAAACCACCCAGACCTACGAGTTGGAAGGGAGAGGATGTTCATTAGCATGTGGGGCTTCAGTGTTTGCGAAATCACAGCCCCAGCTCTTAAAGGGAAGGCAGAGGGTATATTTCATTTCCATAACCACTCGTCTTCTTCTGGATCTTCAGGTTAAGTCTCTGTGACTCAGCCATGGAAATTGCCTTCCACTGCAGAATTCTCCACTTATGTTTTGAACTGATTGGCCCTGGGAAAGTAGCTCTTCTCCCAGATGTTTGTCCAATGGGAAGAATAACTACAATTGTCGCTCACAAATGAAGAGGAACACCACACAACAAACATTATCTTGTTCATCTAAGAAACGATGATGGTGACAATGAGCATGATAAGGTGGAGGACGATGACAGAGAGGAGGGAAGGGAAGGAAGAGGGCACCATGGAGGGACCAGGCATGTGACAGCTTCACTCCATAGCAGCTTTCTGTAATGTCTGATGACCTTGTGATAAAACACCATTACTCTGATTTTTTCTAGGAGAAAGCTGAGTCTCATGGGTTCATATGGTAAACAAGGCAGGCCTGATATGCAGACCTTGGATTATTTCAGGGAAGTTCATTTCTCCCATAACGAGGCACTTTGGACTCATGGCTGTCTTGTGATAATGGAAACTCACAGTATCTTCTATGTGTGGATTTCAGCAATTGCAGAAATGCAGGCTGCTGTCAGAGGATTTCATTATTAATGACCAAACTGGAGGAGAGGCTCCTGGATCATGCACCTTACCTCCATAGGAGACACTTCACTTTGGTGCCCCTTCCTCCAGGGAGCATGAGAATTGTGACTGCAGTAATTCTGCCACCATTATTCAATAACCTCAGTACAGGAGGAGGATGTCAGTCAAGCTTGCATTCTCGCATGACACGCCTGTCCTAGTTACCTCAGCTTCGACCACCCATCTTTTACTCTCCAGAGGCATTAAGGGGACAGCCAGCAAGGAAAGAGGACTGCTCAGTTGATTGACACGGGACTTGTACTCAGGAAGGAACGGAGGCTTCCCAAGTGGAATTTTTTAAGTCCGCCTGCTTCACCGATGAAGGATCTGAATGAAAATTGCCTTTAAAAAGGATACTAAAGAGGGAGAGAAAATAATAGATCAAAGCACAACCAAAAAGAGAGGGCCCTTTATTTATAGCTTTCACATTAATTCAAAACAATCCGAAGAGCAGAGATTTGCCCATGCATGCACTTTCCACAAAAACACAAATGTCTCTCAGGTTGTTTTTATTCTAATACAATATCAGTGCCCAAGGCAAGGAACATTCTGTCCTTTGCTCGACAGAGCCTGTCCAAATTGACAATCAAATGGGAAGACACAGCTGATCATCCTAAAGCAGTTTCCTTTGCAGCTGGGGCTTTTCCTTCGGAAGCTGGGCTCTCATGCTGGCTGTGTTCCAAACTGAAGTGCTCACTGTACCAATTTCCTCTTAGGCATTGGGACGCTGTGTTCTTTTGGACCAATGGGGCCCCATCCAGGCTGATGTGCCCTGCAGCTGACACTTGGCAATGTCTGCAGACATTTTTGATGGTCACAACTTGGGGGAGCAGTTGCTACTGGCACCTTGTGAGTAGCGCTCAGAGACATGGTGAACAGTCCTATAATATATCAGCCAGCTTCTGCAAACAGGATTATCCAGTCCAAAATATCAATACTGCTATGGTCAGGCAACCCTGAGTTAGGGGACAACTGGCTGGGCAAGTGGGAGGGTCTTCCAGGGTTGGGAAGGTTAGAGAGGCTCTGCCTCCTGAAGTTGTAGTATGCACTATAATCAGAGGAATTTTACTCAGAATTCTGTGTGGGGAGGAGATGTGGTAAACCTAAGAGAAAAATGGGAGTGGCAGACAAAGCCAAAGCCTGCTGAGCAGGAACGTAATTTAAGACTCTGGAGCCAGATCTGTAACAGCAGGGAGCTGCATGAAGAATAGGGTGGATAGATTGGGGCAGAGCTTGTTCACAGTACTGCAAGTATTCTGTCCTCTGCTGCCTTCAGTAGGGAGAGGTCTAGGAATGAGGCAGGTACTTCAGAAATGTCTGCAATACCTTTTTCTTTTCTTTTCTTTTCTTTTTTTTAGAGAGAAGGACAGTGAGAAAGAGAAAGAGAGAATCAATTTTATTTAGTTTTTCATGTGGCTTTCATTGCTCTGACACTTCGTTGTGTACGTTGTGCTGTGGTTCAAACCCGTGTCCTTGTGCGTGCCAGGCAAGCACCATAACCACTGAGCCACTGCTCCAGCTCCTACATTACTTTTTTTTCTAATGTATCAGAATATCTTGGATGAGAGGTTTGAGCAGTTGATAGGTAAATTAAGAAGCAGGTTTATCTTTCATTCTGCCAACATAGTGTTTAAGAGAGCAAGAACAAAAGAAGAGAGGAAGAGAGAAACCTTAGCATTTAGGTGGCTTTTCATGAGAGCTGTAGGAAGCTGTTTCATGGCTACTTTATGGTCATATTTTAAATAAAAAAATTTAAAGCGATGTCAGAGGTAGAAATAACCACAAGCACCATCTAGCCTCATGTTGGCTTCCTCTTGAAAAACACCCAGAGGTTCTGATTTAGGGTCAGTGCAGGGCCTGTGCATGTGTACTTTTAAAAGTTCCCAGATGATTCAAACTGCAGACAAGGATGCAAACCCCAGATCTGTTCTGTGTTCCTCATTCTCAAAAGAGGAAAATGAAGATCAGAGAATGAAGGTAAAGTTTGGCCAGGTTGCTTTTCTGAGTGGGCATGTTTCCAGTGTTTTTGCATTTTTCTCTAATCAGAACGACATGTGCAGGGAAAAGATAAGAGGGAAACCCCAAACTGTGTGGTGTGACTGTTTCCAGCTCTTGTTGGCAGGAAAAGCAGAGCGGCTGGTAGTTTCTGGAGGAGCCAGGCTGGCGTGAGCTTAGCTGCCCAGCGGTTGCCACATGAACTTCCTAGTCCTCAAAAACAACCGGTGGCTGAGTGCTGCCACTTGTCCTTAGAACACCTCTTTTATTTGCTTTACTTAACCCCAGTGATGTGCTTCCTTGGAATTTCTGGCCAAGTTACCAAGACATGGATCCAAATGTTCTTTAGAAGGAACAAAGTAAAATTCCACCTGTCACCACTGTGATATTAACAGCATAGGAAGCACAAGATGAATTCTCTGGGAAAAGAGCCCCAATGATGGGTGACAGGAGAAACAGGATTCCACACTCACAAGGGGCTGAGGCAGTCGCAGAGCACAAGAGCGCACTGCTCCCAGCTGAGCTGCAGGAGGAAACCAAGGAAGCAGAGCTCCTGGGTCAAAATCCCAGGTGGCGAAATCTGCGATCTGGAGCGAGCAAGGACTCAAGCTCGCAACCGAAATAAGATCGTGAAAATATTCAACCCACAAAACCACGCTCTTCCAGGACCCTACAGCTCTGAAGCGGGCAGCCCACAGTGGAAAGCTAAGACACGTAGGAGGTGAGTTCATGCTGAGCACCTAGATGACCTGGGCGCCCTCTGCGTCTTGTTTATTGCCAGAGTGACCCATGTGGAGGTTGGAATTCAAGTCCACGCTGTACGAAGGCTGAGGTCTGAGAGATTTAGAAACTTCTCTAAAATCACATGGATCAGAAAATGCAGAACTACAAAATGTATGAATTTTTACACAAACGGGGGGGGGG
>PVKS010018495.1:0-40537 GCA_004027875.1 Aplodontia rufa
TGCCTTTTGGTCTGGAAAGTTGGCTTGTCTCATAATACCCACAGCTAGGACATTCTCTGTAATTATGAATTGTCCTTATTTTACATTGAAAGAGGATGTCTGATCACTAGAGTTTGTCAGTGTTGGATTGTTTCCACTGTGAGGTTCTTAAACTTTTTTCCTTATAATATTAAAACAACTCATGTTAGACCCTTTCCACATGAAAGGTTTGTAGTTGACGTTATATATATATATATATATATATATATATATATATATATATATATATATATTTTACTGTTTATAATAAAAATCATCTATACAGACGAAGTCCTGGGTGTTAATTTTTTGCACAAGAGCTGTTTTCCATGATATGTTAACATCTACAATTTCACTAACTGTTGATGTTATTTTCTATTGAGATTTATGGATCCTAGGGTGCTACTTGTTCTGTTTATTTTTGTTCTTATTTCCCTGAAGCAAAAGACTGTATGGCCTTCAGTGCAGACTTCAGACCAATTCTTTGTATTACACTTGGTTGCCTCTTGGCTATATAACTTCTGAGTGCAAATCATTGAACTCTTTAACGAAGTATTGTAGAGAATAAATAATAATGGGAAAAAAAAGAATTATAAGAATTATAATTCTTATAATTATTAAGAATTATAATATAATTCTTAATAATAATTCCTTCCTTAATTCTTAAGGAAGGAAGGGCTTCCTTCCTTCCTTCCTATGTCTTTCTTCCCCATTTTCATACTTTTTCTTGTTTATTGGATTTAGTTACAGTCATTAATAAATAGTTTATATCAAGAAAAGTCCTGTTCCATGGGAACTATTCCTCAAGTCCTTGCCATTGGATCTGGCTTTAGGAAAAAATTCAATCCAATTAGAGAGGTTGGGTAAACTTAAAAAGAGACAGATGTTGGCAATAGAACCACAATGTAGGTCCTCTATCTACTTATAATATATGAATCAAAAGTACAAGTTCTTAAGGCAAATTTGCCTGGATTAGATATTAGCTAAGACACTCTGTGAATGTGCCTTGGCTTTTGTGAACCTCAAGTATTAAATCAAAATATTAATAAAAATAACAATAACAACAATGAGCAAGCTTTAGTGAGTACTTCTAGGTATTAAATTTTGTTCTATTGTATTATGTATTTTAATCTAATAATCATCATCATAATCTTATGAAATATCTGCTAGTCTTATTATCACCAGTGTACAAATAAAGAGAGTGGAGTGCAGAAACATATCTATGCCCAAGATCACAGAGCCAGAAAGTGGCAATTCGTGAATTCCAGCCTGCATAATCAAGTTCCAAGGTTTAGACATTTAAACATTATTAGTTTCCCTGATATCTCATACGGCCATAATAATAAAATAAAAGATAAAGCATTTATTTCAGTGCCTGATGGACAGGAAGGGCTGACAAACATTAGAAAAAATCTTGAATGAAAAATGATATTGAATTCTGATGAAAAAGTTGGCAACAAATATTCTTTTCTGTCCATTCATCCTTGTTTGTCTAGTTTGTTCTTTTCTTAAACTCTCTTCCATTAAAATGTTATTGCCTTTCCATCACTCTGACTTGTTGATGTTTTATCTTTCCCTTGTTCCTGGGTCTCAATCATCTTTTTTGACTTCTGTTTCTTCCTTTCAAACCTCATTTTTCTCCATTGCAAGGCCATTGACAGATAAGCATGAGAAACATCAGAGGTAGTTTATTTTCATTCCATTCCCTTCAGAATTTCACTAGAAGAAATTTTTGTTTGTTTGTTTGTGGTATTTGGGACAAAGCACCCCAAAATACCTGCACAGACCAATCAGTACTTGTCAGGCCCTTCAATATATAAACAGAGGCTTCAATGTAATCTAAAGGAATCAACAAAATCACTTCCTGTAATGCCTTTCTGTCAGAGACAGAGCTAAATTCAGTCTAAGGTACAGGCAAAAAGAGCAAGTAAATTAAACACTTCAATTCATTACTAAGATCTCCTCTTACTTTTTAATTAATAGTCTAAATGCTAACTGGTTCACCTTAACCTTTTCTCACAAATGATAACCACTGAGCATGATTTGCATATGCAAAAGAGTCACAGAGAGCTTTAATTAAAGCACCTGACAACTTCTTTGATTACTACATTTTTCACGACTGCCAAGAAACATCTAACTACAGTCTGGACTTCTTTCCTGGTGTGGAAGAATGACTCTTATGATTACTGGTAAAATGTCAGTAGATGACACAGAGACGGTTCCACAATGGATGATGGACTTTGTCTCCCTGGGCAATAAAGAATTATCCTATTTTAGGAAAATGGTATCATGATGCCTTGACTCTTCTTTGGAACTAAGCCAAGCAATAATTAACTTAATTTCAGTTAGGTATTTCTCAAAGGAGAAACATTCTCGGACATGATAAGAAAACCTTCAATTTATAATCTTCCTTTGAAGGGATCTTTTTGAGGTGGTTGGTGCATTGATATTTCCGGGGTTTGCACATAATTGTTTGCTCTGATATGTGGACAGTGTTGATTAATAAAAAAATCAACATATCAAGAGACTTCAGTGTTTACACATTTCACACTGAAATATCCTTTAGCTGAAGAATTTGCACATCGTTTGCTCTTTCAGTCATTACCTATTTCTAATGAGTAAAAAAGCCAAATCATAGCATATGAAATGGGAAATGGATTCATCTAACATTAAGGCTGTATGCTTCCTGAAGCTTAGAAAGTACTTCTCTCATGGTAAGTACCAGTATGCCTCAGGGGTAATCACATAGAGTGTATACAACTTCAATATTGTGCTTTACAAAAAGTTAACTCAAATGCAGATTTTCATGGTGAACATTCTGAAACCTTGTATCCTTCAGCTTTATCATTTGAATTGAGGTTGAACCATACTTTAAAATGTAATGAAATATGATTTTTAAGAGGACCATTTCTTTTTAGCACCACTTGTGTAGAGAACTCTTGGTATAGGAATAAAAAATTATTAGCAGTGCTTTATTTGGGCTCATTTTAAGTGACTCTTCAGTTTTGGCTAATGGTTACATCTCTAAATAGATGGCACACACTCTGTTTAGAGAGGAAAACACACAGCTTTCTTCACAAATAACAATCTCCTCACTCATAATCACAAAGTCATTCCAGAACCCATCCCAGAACCTGTTAAATTAATCATATCTGTCTCATCGTATCCATCCCAGAACCTATTCAATTAATTACTAAAGCTTTGTTGGTCTCAAGTTCTCAAGATGAAGCACGTCAAAGAGGGCATTTATAGGTTTTATTCCACTATTTCACATAATGTCCTTACATTTCAGAATGAACTTAAGAGGATTTAAAGTGTCCTCTCCCATGATCCTGTGAATTAATCATAATGAATATACTTGGACCAAAGAGCTTTACATGAAGAGAGAATAGAGGGTACTTGGTAGAAGTTCCTGCTTAGAGATATACCATCATTTAACCATGGGAAATTCAGTTTCCTGTAGTTAAAAAAAAAAAAGCAAGTAGTTACTTGGAAAACCCAATTAAAGATGGAAACAATTTAAGAGGAAAGTCAGACTCAAAGAAGCTTTGGTATTGCTGAGAGTGTGAGGTCAGAAATCAGGTCATAAAGCTACAGCATTAGGAACAGACTCAGTAAGCAATTGGCTCAGGGGACACCTACTCACCAAGTACGACTCATCCTCGCTGCTTTTAAAGACTACCTTGACCATAGAACCCGACATGGAATGTTCAGGAGAGATTAAAGCACTCTTTTCTGAAGTTTTGATGGCTTTCCTTAGTCATGTACCACCCATGCTGTAAGGCAAGCTGCTAAAAAGTGAGAAAGGCACTTTCCTAAATTTATTTCTCAATTCTATAGTGCTATTATTATTGTTATTATTAGTTTTTAAAATAGAGTAGGACAGTGAGAGAGAGAGAGAGAGACAGACAGACAGAATCAGTTTTTATTGAGTTTTTCACATGTCTTTCATTGCTGTGACACTTAGTTGTGTACGTGGGTGCTGGGGTTTGAACCCGTGTACTCACACATGCTAGGCAAGTGCTGAAACTGCTGAGCCAATTCTCCAGCCCCTAAAGTGGTATTATTTTAAAGGAACATTCTAAATACAGCTTGTAGTTACTCAGAGCAAGGGGACCTACTAGGCACTAATATGTTTTTCTCATACATATTCATTTAGAAATAGCTCTACCTGTCTGTAAATTTCCCTCAACACTACCATTACTCTCTATGATATTAGTAGAAACTGTTCCATTATTATAAGTTACCAAAATTTTAATTTTAAATTCAGAATGGGGAGTTGGAGAGATGGCTTAGTGGTAGAGCACTTACGAGGTCCCCAGTTGGAAACCTAGCACCACATACACAAATAAATAAAGGAAAAACAACAACGACAAAAAGAAAAGATGAAAAAATTTGACTCTCTCTCTTAAAATACTTTTTATAATTCTTTCAGAAGGTATCAAAGTTGCTAGTACTGAGTGACTAAACCAGTGCTTTTTAAGCTTTGGTGTGCTTACAAATTTCCTGAGTGATCTTACTGAAATTCTGTGGGCCTGGGCCGAGGTGTGAGATTTTGCAGTTCTAACAAGCTCTCTCTCAAGTGAGAAAAGGTTCCCACTATATGTCAAATACCCTAAAGGACATCAGATGGTGTAGTAGCATGACTCCTTCAGTCCAATGATCTCACACAGGTAACAAACTCAGTTTTTAAATTGCCTCATCTACCTGATCAACATGCCCTACTCAACATTAGAAGATATGATACAGCCTAGCCAGCATTCTAGAAGGACGGTGTTGTCACAGCATGTCAGAGGGCTAGGTACAAAGAAAAAATAAGATTATAGCTCGATACCAAATGTGTCCTAATTGCTGTAAGAGAAAGACAACTGTGAACAAGGCAGGAAGAAGAATTAATTTCAATGTTTCTGAAGAGCTTAAGCAACTATGTGTATGTGTTACTGGCACATATCAAAGTAAATAGGAAAGGAAAGCAAAAGGAAGAACATGCATAAATACGTTCATGAATGATAATCAGAGCTGAAAGAAGAGTGTGGGCCAAAGCTGAGGAGAAGGAAAATACTACTGAAAACACCTGCTTTCTCAATCTTAGTATTTGCTCTTTTATTAAGCCCAAAGCAGCCCAGTTTCTCAAAAAGTAGAGAAGATAGAAAAAAATCATATTTGTTATGGAGATGAGTGAGGCCATTGAATGAAGACTTGAGCAACTCTTTCTGTTTTTAAACCAGTTTAAAATAATCCATATGACTACACAGCAAATTAACACATTGGAGGAGTCTTAATATTTAAGATTGCAAAATAGGAATTTGAAGGCAAATATATATGCAAATAGAAGCCCATGAGCACTGAAAAAATTGAGTTGTTAAGCTTAGTTATGAAATGTCAAGATGAAAAACTGATTTTCATAGCTATATACCCAAATATCCCAAAATGCATATTCACTATGCTACAAAAGGCCACTGAAGTAAACATGAAATATATCTCTTTTTCCATAATTCATAGTATCATTCCAGGATAAATGTGGATATATACTATAAATATAATTTCTATTATAACAAACTTTAAATTATAATACCAAACTTGGAGTTTTATAAGACTGACTAAGAAATTATTCAAATAGCTGATAAAAAGTCTACTAAGTTAGATAATTTGCTGAATTTGGAATAATTTTAAGCCTCTTTGGAATCCATAATTTGAATATTTGGCACCAAATCCAAATATTCATTTTTCTGAAAGACACAATCATATTAAATAAAATTATTTTAGACATTTTGGTAATGGGACTTTTTAATCATAAACTCTCATCTCCCAGTTAATCTCATCTGGTTAAAAAAAATCAAAGAAGTTGAAAAGACAAAGATTTTATCAAATTGAGGTCATTGTAAAATGATTCAAGAATGCAGAATAAAGGTTGAAATAAGAAATTAAGAACAAACTAACATAATTTTGTTAAAGTGCTAAAGACATCTGGCATGCTTCTATATAAATCTGAAGCATCCTGTAGCTTATCCACAATACCTCCTTTTTCTATCCTCTCTGGAAAAAAAAGATCAACCCTGTCAGCTTGGTCATGGAAGAGTAACTAGACATTAAAATGCCTTAGAACTCAAATATCTTTCTAGTTATTACAATGTGCATTCTTGTACTACTTTCTTAGGCTTGTGTGAAGGGATCTCTGGCATTTTGTTTCATAGTCTGTGAGTTCACTAGAACAATTAAATATTGACCTACCCATATTCTTCCTATTGAACTGAACACGGACAGCTAGCTCTCAAAGAAAACTCTTTAAAACCAAAGAATCAGCGACACTAGATCATGACTTGACATAGCAGGATTTCCATCTTCTGTATGTTGTTCAAAGGAGGTAGTCAACAAGGTTGAGTCCACTTTCAAAGATCTACTCTATTAGGAAAGACATTCATTGCTCTAACCTCATAGCCTGGATGGAAATCTGTGCTCCTGGTAAAAAGGGTGGGAAGCACTAGGAGGGAATGACTAATAACACCAGGCAGAACACCTAGCGCTTCAAGAACACATTTAGAAATTGATGTTTCCTCGTGTGGAAAGACTTAGATAAGAGATTTAGGGTGAGGAATGGAGACAGGAACAGGGAGACAGAGAATGATCATAATACTGGGAAACTGGGTATAGTTAGAGGCTGAAAGAAAAAGCAAGACTTTGTGAATATCTGGAAATTATAATATTTTCATTATGTTCTACTTTCATACTTTGCTATTTTGGCAGATAGCTTTGCTCTAATAAACATATTTGACAGTGATTTATGTTGACATCATAATGAGACAGCTTACAAGGCCAACAAATAATCAGAACATAGTTCAAAATGTAATTGCTTGGGCAAAATTTCTACAAAATTGACAAAGAAAGAAACTAATGATAGTGAATTGGGAACATAGAGAAATTCTTTAACAGCAGCACTTAGATTATATTTTTAAAGCAAGATTTAGCATTCAACTAATTTAAGTAATCAATTACAAATTAAAATTAAAAGAATTAAAAATTCATATGCTTCTGTGAATGAATATAATTCCAAAGGTCATATGAATCATAGTTAAATAATATACTGATTCTAAAAAATACAAATGTTACCTGTTTGTGGGTGGTCCACTCCACTCCTAGGAGAACTTCTAAGAGCAGGGACCAAGAATGCTACATCTGGTTTTGTCTTCCCAATGACTGCCATATGCCAGCTCCCTTAATGTTTGATGAATCAAACCCAAATTTCATAAGTCTGTTAGTTTTCCTCCTCAAAAACAAAACAAAACAAAAAAGCAAGTAGAAAGAGCACACCAAAAAACTCCAAAAAATTTGAAATAAAGATAAAAGAAAGATACATGAAATAATAAAAACAAAAAATATAATAAAGACCATCAAAGCAAAAGCTGTTTCTTTGAAAAAATATGACAAAATAGAGAAACTTCTGACAAAAATCTATCAAGTGAAAAGGAGAGGAGTTATAAAATGATTTTATAGATTAAAAGGGAGGCATAATTACAGAGGGAAGTTAGAAAAGTAGTAAGAGAAAATGTAATGTACTATATGTAATTAATTTCAGTATTAGAAAAATTATCATATTCCTAGGAAAATACAATTTACCAAAAGTGAAAAAGTCCTATGATCATAAATAAATTGAAGATTAAAGTATATATTCTAAATCTTCCCCTGTCACCCTCTTCCTCCATCAGAAAGAAAACACATTAGGTCCAAATGGCTTCCCAAGTAAGTTATAACAAAGTTCAAAAGGCACGTGTCACAATCTTTGGCAAATTCACCCCCAATTTTTTTTTGTACCAGGGATTGAACCCAGGGGCACTTAATCTCTGAGACACATATTCAACCCCTTTTATTTTTTATTTTGAGACAGGGCCTTATTGCTTAGGGCCTTCCTAACTTGCTGAGGCTGGCTTTAAACTTGTGATCCTCCTGCCTCAGCCTCTCAATGTGATTACAGGTGAGCATAACAGAACCCCAACTGTTTTTTTTTTTAAAGGGAATTAGAGAATGAGAGGAGGAGAAAATCAATTTTATTTTTTTCCCATCTGGTTGTTGTTTGTTTCTCTGACACAGTTGTGTACGTGGTGCTGGGGTTTGCATGGGGGTCCTTGTGCATGTCAGACAAGCACTCCAACCACTGAGCCACTGCTCCAGCTATCCTCAATTGTTATTTTTTTTAAAAAGAAATATTTCTCATTTGATGAGACCAGTACATTCTGACATGAGATTGAGAAAAAGACATTAGAAAACATAATTTTTTTAAAAAGGAGGCCATGTATAGGTTGCCCACCCAATCTTGTATAGACCTCATCATTGTCATTTAGTACAATCTCTTTACAATCACTTTTTCCAGACACTACCTGCCTGACCAGCACTTCACTCCCTCCATTTATTAATCTGTGGGCTCCTATAATCTGTGCATCCTATCACTTCCTCATTGCCTCTGTCTTGTCTTCATTTCCTTTGTCGCTGGTCTGGATTCTGACCAGCTATACCATCACTGCTCAGCATACACACTGAAATCCCTCCCCATCAGCAGGCTTTTCTGTTCCAAGTAGATGCCACAAGTCTCTCTACGGCAGAGAGCAGTCAAGCAGCCATAGCTCTTAACAGCTCTATTGAGCTGCCACTGTTCGAAAATGGGGGCACAGTTGCTTTCATTTTTTTTTTATTTTCTATTTTTGAAAGAGAGAGAGACCATGAGAGAGAGAGAGAGAGAGAATCAATTTTATTTAGTTTTTCATATGTCTTTCTTGTTGCTCCAACATTTTGTTGTATACATAATGCTGGGGTTTGAACTCGTGTCCTTGTGCTTGCCAGGGAAATGCTGTCAGCACTGAGCCACTGCTCCAGCCCCAGCACAGTTGCTTTTAAAGAAGCAAGAAAACAAAACAACAAAACAAACAAACAAAAACTCCTGTTGACCTAGATGAAGATATCTAGTGAGCTCTTGATTTTTTCATACCAATACCAATATAGAGAAAACAAACTATACATACAGAAAATATAAGCACCAGTGAATGGTGAATAAATAGTTGTAAAGAATGTGGAATCAGGGGCTGGAGCGGTGGCTTAGCGGTTTCAGTGCTTGCCTGGCAAGCACGAGGACCCGGGTTCAAACCCCAGCACCACATACACAACTAAGTGTTGGAGCAACCAAGGCCATGCGAAAGAACTAAATAAAGTTGTTTCTCTCTTTCTCTGTCTCTCTCACTGTCCCTCTCTCTTTAAAAAAAAAAAAAAGAATGTGGAATCACCAACCATCAAGCAAACTGAAAAGAATATTATATAGAACAGAAATCCAGATTTGAAGAGAGCACAAACTCAAGGCAGCATGGGTATAACTTTCCTCAACTGGACAGCCTACTTGCCGACCCTCCATACGAGTCACACTCTAGGCTGGACATCAGATTGCATACCTGTGAAGAGCACCTTCTGCAGTGAGATTAACTAAAAGTCTACGATAGGAAGATTGAGGAAGCAATAAGGTAACAAATTTATTCCAGCAGAGCAGAGTAACTGAGAGTAATTTCCAGGACACATGGAAGGAAGAAAATCTCTTCAAAACATATGTGTGATAAGTGGTTAATATCAGAAACTGTAAAATATAAACAACTTCTACAACTCAATAACAAAAAGCAAACAATCTGGTTTAAAAATGGGCAAAAGACTAGACATTTCTCCAAAGAGGATATACACATGGCTAATTGCAAATCAAAGCCCACAATCGGCTACCATTTAACAAGCATTAGAATGACTATACAAAAATCAGAAAAGAGTTTGTTATTAGCAAGGATGCAGAGAAATTACAATCCCTGTGTACTTCTGGTGGGAGTGTAAAATGGTGCAACCATTGTGAAAAACAGCATAAAAGTTCTTCAAAAAGCTAAAATTAGAGTTACCATACGATCAAGGAACTTCTGTGTATACATCCTAAAGAACTGAAAGCAAGATCTGTAGCAGATATTTATAGGTAAATGTTCATCATCACATTATTCACAAGAGCCAAAAGGTGGAAGCAGTCCAGTGTCATCAACAAATGAATGGATAAGCAAAATGTGGTCTACTCATAAATGTAAATAAAGTCTGCCATCTTTGTACAATAGGTGGATGAAGTTGAAAGACACTAAGCTAAGAAAAAAAACCCCCAAAACTAGTAACATAAAGACAAATAGCATATGATTCTGCTTACATGAGGTACCTAGAGGAGTCAAATGTTAGAGACAGAAAGTGGAATGGTGATGTCTAGTGCCTGTGGGAGGATAATAATGGGCAGTTGTTTCTTAAAAGGCAGTGTTTCAGTATTATTGCAAATGAGAAATGTTTTAGAAATGGATGGTGGTGATGGTTGCACAACAATGTGAATGTTCTTAATACCAATAAACTGCATAGTTAAAAAATTAAAAATACTGTTATCTGTAGATTTTACTTCCATTTTTAAATTTATTTTTAAAAGATAAAGTTGTTGGGGGTGATGGTAAGGCTCAGGCCCAGAGAGCAAGGTTCAAAGATTCTGTAGGTGAAAGAAGATGAGAGGGATGGTGGAAAATGTTTCTCATCTTTATTTTGAGGTGGCCATAGCCCTTTTCTAGCTCCCACCTCTCTCACCCCACCTAGGCCAATTTTTTTTATACACAGTCCAAACAGAAAAGCCATGCAGCCAAAAGTTTAGGTCAGTGGGCACATGTTCACAAGATAATGCTTATGACCTTGAGTATAGGTGCTGAATCAAAGTGTGTCTGGCCTTGACTAACCATGAGATAGTTGATTCCCACCCTTGGCTACAGACTAAGAGCATGTATAGCCACTGGAAGTCCTAGCGAAGACTAACTGCCCATAACAATCCACCCCTTAGGATTCCTTACCATACAATCTATGTGTCTAAAGTTCTCTGCAATGATCCCTTAGTGAGGAGGACAGAACCTTATATCCACAAGCCACAAAAACAATATAAGCTGCAACAACATATGACAAAATACAACAACATTCCATCAGAAAATAAGTCCCACCCCCTAGGATTATTAAAAATCATTGCCAGGTTTATCCTACACTTAGGAAGCAATAAAAGTTTTTTTTCAGTCAAATCCAGTTTTCCAGAGATAGAGGCTGGATTCACCAGGCTATGCAGCAGCAGAACTCACAGGCATGGTGGTGCATATCCAGCAGGCAGAAATATTTCCTATTCTGGTAATGGTGTTTGCCCAAGCCATGATGGTGTTGGCAAGCACACACCTATGGATGAAAGGACAAAGCAGTTACAGGCACTAGCATAGGTAAATCACAACCATCTGGGAGAATGCATGCCAGCCTTGAGTCCTGGGAAAGCACAGTGGCTGCCTGTGATGTTTTCCCTGGATGGTGATATCACACTTGTACAACCTGGTCCTGAATGACCTTCATCAGGCTCAGTGTGCACCAGCACCAGTGAAGTCATAATTGGCCAAAGGGAAATATAAAACATGCCCTTTAGAACTTGTGTGCCATCTGTGGGACCTGATCAAGTCACATATATCTCAAGGAGGCATTCACTAGTTACCTATGGCATCACAAGGGGGTCACACTCCAAAATTCTTCCCCATGTGTCTAACAGGACTACTCAACAAAGGTGAGGGTCCTTTATTGTTCACGGTCATGTCCATTCCACAGTTTGTCCCCTATTCAATCCAGTGGGAGCAGGCAAAAGAGCATTCCCTTGCTTCTCAAACCCAGGTTTGAACACAACATCCCTTGTTGTCATCTGGACCTGTTTTGGTGCTGCTGTGTGATGCAGCAAAGCTTTCGCAGGAGCTGGACTCCCTGCGGAGAATGGTCATTTAGAGCTCTCACAACTCCCCACAGACGCTATGCCCAACTCTTCACAGAAGGCGGGTTGACTGCGGTCCTAGGTCCTTCCTTAAGCAGGCCATTATATATCGCTGTCATGCCTGCAGCCTGTAGGTGATATGGGACATGCAGCTTCCACTGAATTTGCAACTGAGTTGCCCATCACTATGTATCCTGACCTGTAAAATGGGTACCTTGATCACTTTCTGTTGTGATGGGCCAGTTGTAGAAGGCTATTAACACGAATTATAACACACTGATTTGCTTGACCACTGGGTCAGAAAAACAAACCTGTAGCCATATCTACTGCTATTAACATGAACACGGTCCATTCTGACTTTGGTAGAGGCCCAATGCAGTCAACCTGCCAATGTGTCAAAGGGATGCGTCCTGACATTACCTGTCCATCTGTGACTCTAAGGCATTGGGAGTGGGGAGTTTTCTAAGCACAAACCACACGTGCCTGGCAAGCCTCTAACAGGGTATCCTACGGTAAAGGCAGAGTATATTACACATAGTTTTCACCTATGTACACTTTAGGTGGAAGTTCAACCAACCTGCCAGATCAGTGAGAGGCACCTGCTCTGACCACCAGGTCAAAGCATCTGCTTCATCATTCCCTGGGCTAGTCAGCGGGGCAAGGCCAGTAACATGCCCAATAGTCACCTGTACTTGGTGGCTTACCTTTTGCCTCAGAACTTGCCCCCAGTAAGAGCACAACAGTATATATCACTGTGAGGGATACTCCATTTACTTCAATCGTCCAGATAGTGTGTAGCTCAGCTCACTAGCTACTTTGTCCTACTTTGGCATCAAAGCAGATCATGTCTGTTTCTGGCTCCATAGTCATTGACATTCACACAGGCAGTTGTCCATGGCTGGGGTCATTAGTGTACCAAACGTTGGACAGTAATAGGTGCCTTACCTTCAAGGTGTAGGCTTGTTTCTGGTTCACCAGGCCCTTACACCTCCTGAAATCTCCTAGCCCCTGCCAGCTTCTAGCACACTTGGGCTCTCTTGGTCCCTGCTGACTCCCAGCACATGTAAGTCAAAAGGTTGTACAGGATCAGTAACATGTAGCACATGGGGTGTCTTGCCCCTGTAGGTTTACAGCACTGTTAAGTCTCACAAGCATAACAACAAAGCAGTAAGGGGCTCTCTTGGCCTCTGTACAAATTATTTTTCCAAGTTCACCAACTCTGCTTGACAGACAGAATTTGATGAACTTGGTTACCTGGGCCAGCACTGCCTGCAACTGCCCATTGGAGTCATCAGCTACTACTCTTTGGTTTTCTGCATCACCACTGGCCAGACTTGCAGATGTTAATCTTCCTCCTCCTTGAACTCCATCAGCACTATGGGGAGGTTGAGAGTATTTTCGAGGCATGGAGATTCTCCTCCAGCGATTGTACTCTGGCTTTCAAAGTCTTTTCCTTATCTTGCAACTCCCTCATCTTGACAGTCTTGTAAAGCTGCATCATTTTTACTTTCAAAGCTGTAAAAAAACATTTAGGTTATGGCCCCAGTGGCTGTGCACGTAGTTCTTCAGGCCATTTCTTCATCTCATCTGTACCTCCATGGCCATCTTTGTCCTTGGCTGCAAGCTGGTGTCTGACTTCTGCTGCTTAGTTTATAGTCCACTCTGCCACATCCATGTTCACCACAGGACAGTCAGAAGTCTCTATGCTTACAGGAATCCATTCACCATATCCTAAATCTATACAAAAGTCTATGCTAATATGACCTTGGCAACTGAATGCTACATGCTGTTTGGTAGCCACAGGTCCTGCCCATCCCATCCATCAAGATCAACGCATCTCTCACCTGTACCAGTTTCTGCCAACTACACTAACTGTTGGTGCAAAGGTTAAGCTCCTAGAGACCAAGTTTCAAGGATCTGGTAGTGAAAGATGATGCAAGGAATGGTGAAAATATTTCTTATCTTTATTTGGAATTGGCTATAGCCTTTTGCCAACCACCTTTTACATCATTCTCTCTCTCTCTCTCTTTCTCTCTCTCTCTCTCTCTCCTCTCTCTCTTTCCCATAGGCCTATTTCTTGTACAGTTAAACAAAGAAGCCACACTGTCAACAGGTTAGGTCAGTGGGTGCATGCTCATAAGATAATGTGTATGACCTTGAATATATAGAGACTGAATTAGAATGTGTCTGGTCTTGACTAACCATGAGATAGCTGATTCCCAGCCTTGGCTATACACTGAAAGCATAACACAGCCTAATTGAAGTCTCAGCAAGGAAGACTAACAGTAGCCATTTTTGGATCTGCCCCAACAAAAGTCTAAGAGCATCATGAAAGCATGTAGTCCATATGGGAAATGAGTCTCATGAGATTCTAGCCAGATGGACTTAACATATTTCCTCTTCACAATATCTTCCCACTTCATTTGATAGATATGGAAATCTGCAGTGCATTAGGGTGAGTAACTTTGAGTGCACCTGTTATGGGCAGACTAATCACAGGTTTTCTGACTTGGGGATAAACCAGGAAAAATAAATAAAAAATTGAGAAGAACTGGCTGAACACAATGAGGCAAGGAAGATCAATGAAGCCCCAAAGGATTTGAGTGAACTTGATGATTCTAGAACATTCTTGGTGAGACTACTTATAACAGGAACAAATTTACTTTTTATACTCTGTGCAGTTTGTTAGAACAAAGTCTGTAGGCTAATGGCAAACGTACAGGCATTGTGGATTGTTTATCCAACACTGAATGTAACAGAGAGAATATAAGGTTTTCCTTCTAAAACATGCAAAACAGACTCATGGATGCTTAATCTGTCTTGTGGCTTAGGGACAGCAATGATTTTACACATTTTAGAAAGGTCTAGCTCCACTTCCTATGGAAAAAATGAAGATTCTGATGTGTTTCACCTTCCCTTTTCTATGGCCAGTGCCACCATGAAAAATGATTAGAGTTTAATATCCATGGACAGCGAATAACATAAAACTAACAATGAAAAAAGGATATAAGAAATATGGTACTTACATGAAGTGAGATTTTACAGAAAATTCACACAGAATAAGAAAAATGCCAAAAAAATAACTGGAGAAGAACTTTAAAAACATTTTTTTTAGTTACAAATGTAAAAATAATAAAAAAATCATATGGTGCTAATTTAGGTTTTGGCAAGGTTTAAATAGACAAATGTTCAACGTTTGACACAACCAATTTCAAAAACAGATGTCATGCTTGCAGGTTCATGGTGTTGTGCCTGAGGTGAGCTGTGAAGGAAGAAGATAAGAGGGATGGCAGCTCCTGGGAGGTAGGAGAGGAAGGAAGACACACGAGGAATTGCCAATGAACTCCATCAGCAAGCAGCTCCCCTAATGCACTGTCATCTCAGCTGGAGCTGAAGATCTGCCCACAATGTCTAATGCAAACACCAAAAGAATGTACTGTATCCAAAGATGTGCTAAGTTCCAGGTGGGCAAAATGTCATCAATATATGTGCTTTTTTTCTTTTTTATTGAAATTCCTCTTGACCTTGAATTGCAGAATATTTACTCATAAAATCCATGTTCCATTTTGTAAAGATGAATATTTTATTGTTTAGCGTTTTAGACAAATCTCTACCTCCATAATGATGATCTATACCATAACAACCATCCATACTACCACCATTTTTCAGCATTCAAACATCCTAAGCCCTTCAAGACAACTACCATATTTTATCTGAAAGACATCTCTCAATCTAGGAGCAGGGCATCTTGGGTGAGCAATTGCGAACAGTGTTTCTGACTTTCTAGCCACATTTCTTTTGAGTAGAGGTCACTATAGCTTAGCACACTTGCTAGAATATTAGAAGAGCAAGACCACATTTTGTAAATAGATCTATATTGGCCCCTGTGACACAGCAATATAAGAGAACCAAACATTCACTCACTGACAATCTTCAAAAGATGACTTTAACTTTTTCAGCATTAGGTCTAGGCAATCTTTTCTTATTGAAACATAATGAACTCATATTTTATGTAACAGGAACAAGACTGTGAGAATAGCAACTATTCCAACTCCTGAGAATATCTAGTTTCCTCCACATTGTTTCTTATTTCATTAATTTAAGCTTTTTGAGGTTCAAGTCTAAGGAATTTCTTTTTAATGTAGGTTGAGTACTTGGTCTCTTTTCCTCAATTTTTAAAAAGAAAGTGTGGATTTAGAGTTGATGCAGATAAATCCCATGAGGGTGGATAAGCTTTTGTAGTGAGTCATAGACCTGAATTCAGCTCCATCACATGGTTACAGGACCTTGCAGGAATTTCCTTACCTCTCTGATCTCTGTTTCCTATCTGAAAACAGGTTCCAAGACTGCTTACTTCTGCTGTTTGTTGAGAGTTAGCAAATGAGCTGACAAAACATTTATGTTTTGCAGAGCACCAGAGATAGGGTAAATGCTTTAAAAATTGAAGATAAATGTTTAAGAAATTTTTGTCTTCTTTTATATGCACTGAGAAGCAGAAGGATGGAGAAAGGATGAAGAAAAGAGAAGCATCATAACATAGTACACTAATATCATAGGCCTTTTCTTGTTCTCCACTTTATTTTTTAAATTGGTTCTTTTTAGTTATACTTAATGGGATTCATTTTGACATAATTATAAAAGCATGGAATGTAATTTGTTCTAATTCAGTCCCCAGTGCTTTCCTTCTCCTCTCTTCCAACCTACCTTCCCTTCATTCTCCCCACTCCCTTCTATTCTTTTTTTAACCCACCCCATTATTTTGAATTAGCTTCCACTTGTAAGAGAAAGCATTCAACCTTTGACTTTTTGGGGACTGGCTTATTTCACTTAGTGTGAAAGATATGTAGCTATGACTTAATGTCATTTCTTATTCAGAATCATATTCTTGATCAAAAGGCCCATCTTATGTAGCTATTTTACATGAAACAGGTACTGATAGGACTCTTTCCACTTCCTTAGGGGTCCAGTGGGTTCCAATGTATTCAACTTGACTTGTGTTCAGACACGTTCAGGCTCAAAGATGAAATAATTTTTTAAAAAAGTTAAAAGGAATTTAAAGATAGCATTTTACCCCCAATCTCTAACATCAAGGTTAACAATTTCCCTGTTTTTCTTCCTTTCCTACTCACTAGAGATGGACCATGCTCCAAACTAGAATGTATTTATCCGATTTATGCTTTTTTCAATTATGTTTGAATTGAAAAAAAAATTGTCCATTCATACGTTGGTCTAGTCTGTTGGACCATCTTTTATGAGGTTTCTTAATGTGGCACCTGACAACTTCTGGAAGGTTTTGAAGACTAAGCTAGAACCAACTGACAGATTCAAAACAAGCTCAGTGACCAAGGTCAACAGTACACCAGTGAAACCAATATTTATTGTTTGGATATTAGAAATGTTTGACTCAAAAGGAAAAGGAGGGTTATTTGGTTAATAAATCTGGCACAGCAGCAGCTGTAGAGTCGGGGAGGGTGAGATGCTAAGTGAGTTCAGAAATCACGGAGTCATTATGAACAAGCAGGGTCATTGCTTACATGTTCCTGCTTCTCTCCAGAAGATTTGAACTTCCTGTGAATCCTACCATTTAATAATATAACCCTTTCCAGCTTAGGGAGGTTTGAATGCCTGTATTGAAATGCCAACATAAATGAAAATTTAATTGCTTTTCACCTGCTGCACCTGTGCAAATAAATTATACGAGGCTTCAGCCACGTCGAGGAGCCTCAATATGTTATAGAAGGAACAGCTGGTCCAGTGTTAATTTGCTGAATGGTTTTTGTAATCCCAGTGTGAGCTGGAAATGAAAGAGAGCTAAGCTAGAGCTTCCATGCAAAAAAACATCTGTCATGAAAACAACTTCATGGGGGATGCCCACCCTCTTGGCTGTGACAAAATGTTGAGAAAGATGGCCACCTGAAAGAGCAACAATGCTAGTCAATGTGTGTTTTCTGAAGTGACACAGCTAGACTGTTGCCACTAGTTGAAGTTGTGAAACAACATTTAGCCAGAACCATGGCCATTTACCCAATACCCTTCTTGGAATGAAATGAGTACCTGGTTACTCAAGATGCATTTTCATCCCGTTTCATCAAAGTCCTTGAGCAACTCATTCATATTATTTGTTGAGAACATGTATTCTAGATTATTGTCTCTATTCTGCCAAGTCTGTAAGTATTCTTATCCAGAATAAGTATGGGAAAAAAGACATCATAAATGAAAGAAGGAAAGATAAGTCCAGTTTGAGAACACAGCATTAGAAACCTTGTAACAACCAACTAAATGCAATATGTTTGTTTTCTTGGAATTATCCCAATGAGTGCAGACACATATTAGAGACATGACATGTTTTTCTTACTAAAATTTCCCTTTGCTAGTATGAATCAGCTTAAAACATGCCCTAGATAGTTCTTTAATTATTTTTCGGAGGTCTGCTCTTTTCTTACTTCATACCAACTAGTCATCATTAACCCTGGTCCCTATATGATTCCCAAGTAAAGGAAATAAGATGATTATACTCAAAACTAATGAACCATATACTTAAAAATCAGTGAGGACAAAAAGAACCCCCCCATACTCCATGCCCACCTGATATCACATCATTTTACTTCTACTTTTGACTGCCTTCCATTTCTAGACCCTTTCTCATCCTTTGGACTTATCTTCTGAGTGATCAAACTGCTTGACTTTGGTGAATATTAAACTATTGTCTTTCTTCACTACCTAAATATTGTTATGTATTTTCAAGTAGAGTACCTTTTCTGGGATCCCCTAGGTTCTAAGGATGGGGGTGCAAAATTCCAGGAGAATGAGATTGAATGCAAAACATCATTGAAACCTTCAATCTAGGGTAAGTTGTTCTGAATTTCACTGTTTGAGAAAAAATTTATTTTTTAAAATGATGGTCATTTAAAATAATATTTTTGGGGAAATATACTTTAGCATCACTTCAATGAAAAACAAATGACACTTGGTTTCCTAGAAACCCTTTAAAATCTGCAAGTTGAGTTGATTCATGCTTAATATTCAGTACAATATAATGGCCCAAAAACTATTGGAAAGATTATTACAGATGACTTTATACCTTAAGACAGTGGCTTGCAATTCTTACCCAGTACAGTTCTATATTCATTGCCTAATGATTCTTCTTGCGCATTTCTTTACACTTCGATCTTTTATCATTAGCATTAGGTATAGATTAGGAGCTCAGTCTAAGTAATAGGAAATTATATCCTATTCTTCTTTCAAACAACTAATAGATCCCACTTGAGTGAAATGTATTTTATTTTACATCAAATTCAATAATGCCGCTCGAATCTGGGACTTCAGTGTTATGCTCTACTTGCTGGGAATTCAGTTCTTTCGATTCCTAGACTTCAACAAAGAAAACCTGAGCTCTACTTTCAGTTCTACCACTGAGTAATTAACCTACATTAGATGAAATCCATTTGACTTTCTTTTATTTTTTTCCTTTTTATCCATTTGGAAAGTGGTAATAACCCAAATTCATTCTCCAAATAGCCATCCAAATCCAGAGACCTCATTTTAGGATTTTAAAACTACGTTTCTAAAAGCTCAGAAATTCTTCAGAACTGTTTTAAAGTGTTGCATGGAAATAACTTGGTGCAACTTTTTAATTTTTGATACAAATTTTGACACTGAAAATATACTAGTAATTACTAATGCATATACATTATATGTGAGATTCTGATACATTCTTCTGAACATACCTCAAGATAAAGTCTTTTCCACAAAACTTGTATATATGTATGATTTTCCTTTAAATATTATATTATGTTATTTGCTGATAAGGATGTAGATTGGTTCTGATCTTTTTCTAAAATATCAGTGACTGACTTACTCTCATTTTCTAAATATGTGTGAGCAAGTCCTCATAAATGTGATATGAAAGGCTTTGTGAAGGCCTAAACACTAAGAGGATCCATACTGTTGCTATGTAACCTATGGGCATAATGTAGCAGGATGGCCTAGTGTGGACTGAAAAGCTATCAGAGCAAGATTTCAGGGACTGTTAACTGTAAGAGTAGACAGGTTTTTCATTAATGTAACTAGAGGCTTCCTTCACATCCTGCAATGATTTCCACAGAAGTAATTTACCTTTCTTTAAAAACAAAACAAAACAAAACAAAACAAAACTGATGTGGCTTCCAAAAGCAGTTTCCTCCCTGAACTGGGTGTAACTTTTCTTATTTTAAAATAAATAATGGAGCTACAACCCACATTCCAGTTGGGGCCTGTTTGAGTCCCTCCAGTAGGACCGCTGTCTGGAGCAGCCCTGCTCAGGACTAAGCAGAAGAGTTTCCACACCTGGAGCAGCCCTGCCTACCTATACTCTGCATTCCTATTGGAAGCCTGCTTGAGTCCTGCTGGAAGGTGCCCAGGACACCACTGTTAGGACCCCTGTCTAGAGCAGCCCTGCTCAGGAACAACCAGGGGAGGTTACCTGCCAGGAGCAGCCCCGCCTACCAGACACCCCTCATTCCTTTTGGGGTCTTTTTGAGTCCTGCTGGAAGGTAGGTTTCCATTTGGTGGGTTCAAATTTGCAACCTTGAGCCTGGAACCAAAAAGTAGAGCTACATGAGGACCCAGGCAGAAACAGCATCTGGAAGAAGGTGATCATCAAAGAGTTGGTGGCTACTTATGACCCAGCTATCCCACTCCTGGGTATTTTCCCAAGAGAGTTAGAATCATCATATTACAGTGATGTGGCTTCATTAATGTTTATAGAAGCTCGGTTTATTATAGCTAGATTATGGAACCAACCCAGATGCCCCTCACTCGACAAGTGTATACAGAAACTTTGGTACATATATACAATGGAATACTATTCAGCCATTAGAGAAGACAATATTATGGCTTTTGATATCAAATGGATGGAGATGGAAAGAATTATGCTAAGTGAGGTATCCCAATCTCAGAAACTCAAGGGCCAAATGGTATCTCTCTTCTGTGGGAGCTAGAATACATCAGGAAGCAGTATGTTAGACAGCTAAGCTAATAATAACTTCAAATTGTATGATTCTCAACACAACAGGGAGATGACTCCTTAGGATACTTGGAGGCGTAGGGAGGGGGATGGGGATAGCGTGTAGGAAGAACTCCTAGGGGGCTGGAGGGTGGGAATATGGGGGAATCATCTCAGAAGGAGATCTCTGTCCTCCACAAGATATCCATTTAACTCAGGAGTTCTTCTGGGGGAAACAGCAACAGGGGAACCCAAGCTGGGCATCCACGATATGGCATTAGCCCTGGTTAACTAGGTATATATACATTGGATCTTGAATATTTGATAATGTTTCCTCCTCAATTGTATCTCTATATCCATCTAATAAAAGAAAAAAAAAGAGTTGGTGACTCATCTGACTGTTTGACTTGCATGAAAAACTACCTGAGGATGAGGATCTGCCTACTTTCCCCTCAGGAAATCTCAATTCAGAGATCCACAGGAAGCTCTTCAAAATGAATAATCAAACAAGGAGAGGTTCAACTCAAACCCAAAACTTCCCCCCAAAAGATGCAATCATAGGTATCAATATGAAATCCTTGAAAATATTATCAATGATCTGATTACTAAAATGCACAATGAATTAAAAGAAGATATAATGAAGGGACTAAGTGAGAAGATTCAAGAGATGAAAAAATCAAAAAGGAAATAACAGAGCTAAACCTGGAGTCAATGACATGAGAGGAACCATGGAAGAGTTTAATAATACACTAACTTCTGTAGAAAACAGAACCTCAGCTCTTGAAGAAAGAACTTCTGATAATGAGGACAGGTGGATAAGCTAGAGCACACAGATGACAAAAAAGAAAAATAACTCAGAGAACATGAACAGAATTTTAAAAATATTTGGGATGAAATGAGGAAAAAAACAATCTAAGAGTAATTGGGATACAGGAAGAAATTGAAACACAAACAAATGGGATAAGGATTATTCTCAAGGAAATTGCTAAAGAAAATTTTGCCCATACAAAAATAGAGTCAGATATGCTCATCCATGAAGCTTATAGGACACCCAATAGGCCTAATCAAATGAGAAACTCACCAAGACACATCATATTCAAAATGTGAAACAGGGAAATCAAGGAAAGAATTTGAAAGCAGCAAGGGAGAAACGCCAATCACATTCAGAGGCAAACCAATCAGAATCACATCTGACTTTTCAGTTCAGACTCTGGAAGTGAAAAGATCTTGGAAGGAGATCTTTCAATTCCTGAGTGATCACAACAAGTAGTCGAGCAAAACTCAGCTTCAAATTTAAGGAGGAAATAAGAACTTTTCATGTTAAGTACAAACTTGCAGCACTCATGAACAGAAAGCCAGCATTATAAAGAATCATTAAAGATAAACTACAGATAGAAGAACAAGCTAACATTCTTCAAAACCCACAAACAGAGGAAATTCAATAAAGGTACATGTTATCAATAGATAACTAAGACAGCACAGAACTTACTAATAAAACACAATGAATATGAACCACAACCATATAACTATTCTAACACTGAATGTGAATGGTCTCAGTGCACCAATCAAGAGACAGACTAGCAGATTGGATCAAAAAACAAAATCCAAAATATGCTGCTTATAGGAAACCCACCTTACAGCCAATGATACCCACAGATTAAAGGTGAAATGATGGAAGAAAATCTACCAGGCATACAGCCCAAGAAAGCAGCTGGAGTTGCAATTCTTATATCTGATAAAGTGGATTTCAAAAATAAATTAATCAAAAGAAATAAAGAAGGACACTACATCCTAGTAAAGGGAATAATGCAACAGGAGGAAATAACCATAGTAAATATATACTCTCCAAACGCCAATGCTCCCAACTATGTGGAAAAAATATTCCAAGATATAAAACCACTTGTGGACCTCAACACAATAGTACTGGGAGACTTTAACACTCCTCTATCACCAACAGACAGATCATCAAAGAAAAGAACAATGAAGAGATCTCTAGTCTAAACAATACCATAAATCAAACAGACTTAACAGACATCTACAAAATATTCCACCCTAAATTGGCAGAGTATACCCTCTTCTCAGCAGCACATGGATCCTTTTCAAAAATAGATCATATTCTAGTTCACAAAGGAAATCTCAGCAAATATAAAAAAGTGTATATTATTCCATGTATCCTATCAGACCATGATGCCATGACTCTAATAATTAATAGCAAAAAACATAGCATGCAATACATGTATATGCGGAGATTGAATAACACACTGTTAAATGAAGAATGGATCCAAGAAGACATGAAGACAGTAATTAAGAAACTCTTGGAAGAGAATGAGAATGCAGAAACAACATTTTGAAACCTCTGGGACAGCATAAAAGCATTCTTTAGGGAAAAATTTATTGCATTGAGTGTCTACGTTAAGAGTCAGGAAAGATCTCCAACAAATGAGGTTATTATCAACTCAAATCCCTACAAAAGGAAGAACAGTCAAATCCCAAAGCCAGCAGAAAATGGGAAATAATTAAGATCAAAGCTGAAATCAATGAAATTGAGAACAACAGCAACAATAACAACAAAAACAATAAAAAAAAGGAATTGACAAAACAAAAAGCCAGTTCTTTGAAATAATAAATAAAATTGACAGAGAACCCTCATTAATCTAACTAAAAGAAGGAGAGAATCAAAGCAAATCAACAAAATAAATAATGAAAAGGGGGAGATCACCACTGACCCCCTTGAAATTAAACAGATTATCGGAACATAGTTTGAAATACTATACTCCTCTAAATCAGATAATCTGGATGACATGAATAAATTTCTAGATACATACAACATCCACAAATTGACACAGGATGATATCGAAATCCTTAACAGCCCAATAACAGGCCCCCAAATCCATACAGCAATTAAAATTCATCAAAGAAGAAAAGCCCAGGACCTGATGGATTCTCTGCAGAGTTTTACCACACCTTTGAGGAAGAGCTAACACCTCTCCTTATGAAGCTATTCCATGAAATTGAAAAAGAGAGAACTCTCTCAAACACTTTTTATAAGCAACCATAACTCTGATACCAAAACCTAAAAAAGATGTATCGAAAAAAGGAAACTACAGACCAATATCCCTCATGAATATCGATGCAAAATTCCTTAATAAGGTTCTTGCAAAATCATTCAAAAACACATAAAGAAAAATAATTCATCATGATCAAGTGGGCTTCATTCCAGGTATGCAAGGCTGGTTCAACATATGCAAATCAATGCATGTAATTCATCACTTAAACAGAATTTAGTACAAAAACCATAGATCAGCTCAATAGATGTAGAAAATCCTTTGATGAAATCTAGCACCCATATGCTCAAAATTCTGGAGAAAACAGGGATCAAAAGAACTTATCTGAACTTTGTAAAGCCCATATATGCCAAACCCTCTGCTACTATAGTACTAAATGGAGAAAGGTTGAAAGCATTTCCACTGAACTTGGGAACAAGACAAGGCTGCCTGCTTTCACTACTGTTATTCAGTGTAGCCCTCAAGACCCTGGCTCTAGCAATCAAGTAAGAGAAAGAAATCAAAGTGATAAGAAGAGGAAGAAAGGAAGTCAAACTATCGCTTTTTGTGGATGACATGATCCTATATCTGGAAGATCCAAAAACTTCCACCAGAAAACTGCTAGAGCTAATAAACAGATTTGGCAAAAATAGCAGGATACAAGATCAACATCCATAAATCAATATCTTTCCAATGTCAACAATATTATGGAAGAAGAAGAAATTAGAAAATCAGTCCCATTCATAATATCCTCTAAAAGAATAAAATACTTGGGAATTAATCTAACAAGAGATGTAAAAGACATCTACAATGAAAATTATTGAACACTGAAAACATAAATTGCAGAAGACCTGAGAAGATGGAAAGATGTTCCATGCTATTGGTTAGACTGAATTAATGTAATTAAAATGGCCATTCTGCCAAAAGCACTGTATAGATTCAGTGCAATCCCCATCAAGATTTCAATGTCATTCTTTGCAGATAGAGAAAAAGCAATTCTCAAATTCATGTGGAACAACAAGAAACCCAGAATAGACAAAACATTACTAAACAAGAAAGGTGAAACAGGTGGTTTTGTAATATCAGATCTAAAATTATACTATAGAACTGTATATTGAAAAGAGCATGGTACTGGTATCAAAATAGGAATGAAGACCAATGGAATAGAATAGAAGACTCTGAGACAAACCCACAAATCTTTAGACATCTGATCTTTGACAAAGGGGGTCAAAATATAACATGAAGGAGAGACAGCCTATTCAACAAATGGTGCTGAACAAACTGGACAGCCACTGCAGAAAACTGAAATTAGATCCTTATCTCTCACCTTGCACAAAAAGCAAATCTAAATGGATCAAGGAACTAGGAAATAAACCAGCTACTATACAACTGCTAGAAGAAAAGTTAGGACCAACACTCCAGCATATGGGAGTTGATAATAACTTCTTCGACAAGGATCCTAAAGTGAAAGAATTACAGTAAAATTCAACGAGTGGGATGCCATTAAACTAAAAAGTTTTTGTACAGCCAAGGAAACAGTGAAAACAGTCAAGAGACCACCTACAGAATGGGAGCGAATCATGGCCTGTGATTCCTCTGACAGGGAACTAATATCCAAAATTTACAAAGAACTCAAAAAACTCAATAACAAAAAGACAAACAATCCAATCAACAAATGGTCCACAGAGCTAAACAGAAACTTCTCAACAGAGGACATTAAGCAAGTCAATGAATACATGAGAAAGTGTTCTAAATCATTAGCAATCAAAGAAATGCAAATCATAACTGTCTCACTCCCATTCGCATTGTCAAAGATGAAGAATCCAAACAAAAACAAGGGCTGTAGGGGTTGTGGGGAGATAGAAACACTAGCACGCTGTTGGTGGAATTGTAGAGTGGTCCAGCCACTCTGGAAAGCAGTGTGGAGACTCCTCAAACAATTAGGGTTGGATTCACCATATGACCCAGTTATCCCTCTTCTGGGTATTTTCCCAGAGGAGTTAGAATGAGCACATTACAGCAACACAGCAAAATCCATGTTTATAGCAGCTCAATTTACAATAGCTAAATTATGGAACCAACACAGATGTACCTCACTGGATGAATAGATCCTAAAGCTCTGGTATATATATCCAATGGAGTTTTACTCAGCTGTTAGAAACAATGATATTGCATCTATTGAAGGTAAGTGGATGGCATTGGAAGAAATCATGCTGAGCGAAGTTAAGCAAACCCAGAGGGTCAAGGGCCAAATGTTTTCCCTCATTTGTGGAGGCTGGACCTAAATGGAGGTTTGGGAGTAAGGTAGACAAACTCATGTATTAGACCCACAGAATAAAAATGCAAAATGTTAATTAATATTTATGAGATACAGTTGCAAGATACTTCATAAGATATTTGAACATGCAGCTGTGCTGCATACTTGTACAAAAACATAAATGCTTATTCCCATTGTGAAATATTTTGAAGAATCACAAGGGATGATAGGAGGGGAGAAGGGGAAATGTTGGAACTGAGATGAAGCAAGGTACATTCCAAGTAGTTATAAATGTATATATAAAAAGTGTTCTTTGTAGGTATAAGAATTATGTCACTGTATTTGGGTTTTTTAGGAACAATATAGGAAGAAGAAGGCAAGGGATCAGGAGATTGGAGGAGGGAGGTAGAGGGATGTGGAGGGGGGATATTGAACAAAGTGTATTGCTGATTTGTGTACATGTAGGAATATGTGACAACTAATCCCAACATTATGTATAACTATAATGCACTAATAAAAATATTTATAAAAATAAATAAATAAATAATGGGGAAATATTTTAGAAAACCAAAAGAATTGGACTAGCCTCAGCATTAAAAACATACTGAAATGAACTCAAATGGATACACTGAATTTATCATTATTATTTTAAGATTATTTCTTAAATGTACAGACAGATATGAATTAATTTCTCTCTCTCTCTCTCTCTCTCTCTCTCTCCACACACACACAGACAGACATTTTGGTGGAGGAGTTTTGGTCTTGGATAAATAATGCATTGAACAACCAGTTTTCAGAGATGGAGATTTTCTGTGTTTTGTAACCTGTTGTGAAATAAAAAACAACAATAAGTTTCAATCAATCGTAACTACATTGCTGCACCTGAGGCAAGACCAAAAGGCTAAAAGGCATGTCTCCCTCTGCTCCAGGAAAACAGAACTGTACATTCAGATGGTGCAGGTTTGGACCAGATAGATGTCTTGGAAGAAACTCATAGGTACTGCATATTTCCTACTTATTACAACTCGTGCCATACATTTCAGGTGGTGCAATTCATTTAATTATCACTGACATTAATTTGATCTTTTCTGAAGACAAAGAAGTTATTGCTTATATAGCAAGTGTTCATAAAAGGAAACATTTTCTTTCTTTCCTTTTTTAGGGATGGAATTCTTTCTCTATTTCCCAGGCTGGTGTTGAACTCATGCCCTCAACTAATTTTTCCACTTTAACTCCCGACATATTTGTTACTCATCTAAAATGTTAAATATGTGGTTCCTAGAGAATAGTGTATATGGTATTTCTCAGCTTGAGGTGGTTTGGGGGTCTATTATCATTATAACTCTATAAACATTCACTTGTATTTAGAAAGGATGAGAAGTTAGTACTTAAAAAAAAATATGTTCTTTGCAATTATAATTTTAGAGTGAAATTAGTCATGAGTTCGATCCAAAGCAATATTCTGCTTTTGCCATGTTCATGTTAGTGCAATCTAATTATTAAACTTTCAGTTTTTAAATTTTGCTAATATGTTGCTTCAATAAATTACATAGTGATCTCTCTCTGCTTGTAAAACTCCTACCATGAACATTTTATGTGTCCATAGAACAACAAATATCTAAGTAGATTATTGAAGATACTAAAAACTATGTATCAATTAATTTTACTTTGAGAAATGCTTGACTTTTGTAAAATGAAAGTAGCAAAACCAGAAACAACTAAACATGGCCTGGGTAAATAATTTTGGCATGTTAATATGAAAGCAGATGCTGCGATATATACTCACATGGAAAGATCTCCTACTATATAGTCCAATGCTTTGTGTAAAATAGTGCTTTTCTCACATGGCCATATTTTCTCAGTTTTATTTTGCATGACATTTACCTCTCAATTTGTATATTTGAGTTGGTCATCATATCTATTAGATTTGCATTTCTTATTCGTTTTTTCATTCATGCAACAAATATTTGCTTGGTATGTGGAATGTCCTACTATTGAGAGGGTTACTGAACTATAGTAGTGAATAACAGAGAAGATTACTTACATACTAGTCCTTTAGTAGTTCTTATAATACTCATGAAAACTCAGTTCCACGCTAGGTTTAATGATTGAGGCAGCTGAAGAGCTCTGATACTCACTCTTCTTCCCAACTTATCTTGTGATCTTGATATATGTTCTTAAATTGACCAAGATGCAATGTATCAAATGCACTCTTTATAAACACTGTTCAGGTGGATGGTTGCTGGGTGTTGATGCTGTTCCCCATGTGAACTTAACAATGCTCCCATTTTCATATGAACTCCAAGTCTCTCCAGTGTGCCACATGCCTATTTCCATACCCCTTGGCTGGGGTATCCTAGTGATGGAAGTAAACTTTTTATTTAATGCCCACATTATGATCCTTGCTTTAGCCTTTTCTCATTCTTTTCTGTCTGGGAATGGGGTCTCTCTTCCTACTATACCTGTACATTCTTGAGCATTAGATCCAAACATTAACTCTGGTCTTTTTCTTGTAATCCAATTTCATTGATGATACGTTGTAGAAACAGAGCAGCATTATGGACTTCTAATGATCAGGTTTGTTAACCAGGTAGAACTCTTCATTTCTTTCCCTCAAATCTCAGCATCAATTATCCACCAAAATAATGACAAGATGTTGCCAACTCATTTGAAAATAGTGCCCTGTATTTCTGGCTGACTCTCTAGCAGATGTTGGGAGCATTCCCTATGGTCCTCTCCTTTCTATCTGGTTATAGTAACCCATGTTGCTCAGCCCACAGATCTCATGTGTCTCTAAATCTGCACACCATAATGGGTATGCTCCTCTTGTACATTATTTTCTTTCTAAAATGAATTAATATGAAAACATTATACTTCATTTACAAGAATTCCTGTTTCATTACCTTACCTCACTCAAACAAAATGTATTGTTTTATTTTTTCTTAATTTCCTCTCTAAAATTGAAGTATTTCATGTTCTTAAAACAATTCTATATTATAAATGCTCTTGGGGGTAAATCTAATTTTCAGAATTTATATATTATATATATATATTATATTATTTCATTAGAAGTTGTTTGATTGTTCAACAAATAAATTTCTGAATAAAAAATACATGAAACTTTCAAAGCACTTATTTCAAATATGATATTTTGGGAAATTATATTTCACAATTCATTTCAAGTGGGAATCCAAATATTGGTTTTGAATTGTATATAGTTGTTGAACTTAATTATTCAAAAATAAAATTCAAGAGTAGAAATTTGTTCAAGTAAATTTATAACTTCCTGTTATTAAAAATTTGATTCTGAAGCTGTTTTTCTTTCTCTCTCTATATATATTCTTATAATATTCAAAATTTTAAGTATCTCATTTATTTAAGAATTATGTTATAATCAACAAACAAAACTGTTGTTTCATAATTCAATAATTTAGTACTTCCACAGAAAAATTCAGAACTTAAGGATTAGTCTCTCTTCATAGTTGTCTGTAATTAATTGGTATTACGGATATTGTATATTGTAGACCTCAAAACAAGAGTCATTTAAAAGTAAGCAGAGGGCTGGAATGGTGGCTCAGCGGTTATGGCCCTTGTCTGGCACATGCAAGGTTGCGGGTTTGAATCCCAGAATTACATACACAACAGTGTTGGAGCAACAAAAGCCACATGAAAACCTAAATAAAAATAAAAATTGATTCTCTCTTTTTTTCTCTCTCTTTCACTGTCCCTCTCTCTTAAAAAAAAAAAAAAACAAGCAGGATATACACCTAATATAAAAACTCCCTTATGCTATGTGAATGATAACAGAACTATTATGGTTTGAATGTGAGATGTCTCCCCAAAGCTCATGTAAGAGTGCAAAAATTCTAAGAGGTGAAATGATTGGCTTATGAAATCCTTAACCCAATTAGCAAATTAATGCCCTGATAGGTATTATCTGGTAACTGTAGACTGGTAAGGTGTGGCTGGAGAAGATGGTCATTGGGGATGTGCCTTTGGGATATATATTTTGTATCTGGCATGCAGTTCCTCTTTCTGCTTGCTGGAGCCATGAGTTGAGTTGCTTCCCTCCTCCACACTCTTCTGCAGTGATGTTCTGCCTCACCTCTAGCCTGATTGAATGGAGCTGGCATTCCATGGACTTCTGAAACTGTGAGCCACTTAATAAACTTTTCCTTCTAAAATTGTTCTTGTCAGGTCTTTTAGTCACAGCAAAAAGAAGCTGACTAAAACAGAAATTGTGACTGAGAAGTGGAGTCATTGCTGTGACTAACCTGACCATGTGGTTTAGAAGCTTTTGGAGTTTATTGGAAATTGTGGGAGGAAATTTGGAAAGTTTAGTGATGCAGGGTGGAAAAGCTTTAGATTGTTTTTAAGCAGAGCTGAATGGACAATTCCCAGTGGGAACTCAGAAGACCAGAATGCCTATAGGACAGTGCTAAGTAAAGACAGGGCTCAAGAGACTTCAGAGGGAAGGAGGGCTCTATTGGAAAGTGGACTAGAGGCCATTCATGTCACATTTTGGCTAAGAAGTTGTGTGCATTTTGCTTGTGTCCTGAGACTTTCTGTGTAGCTGATTTTTAAAAAAATGGACTTATTAATCTGGTGGAAGAAATTTCTAAGAAGCATAGTAATCATGTGGTGGCATGGATATTGCTGGGGGTTTGGAGCCAAATTTATTGTGCTAATGAGGAACAGAAAGATTTGAAAAACTTGGACTTGAAAGATGGAAGTAAAACTGGGGGTAAGGAAGTTGCAGTTGTTAAAGACATTGCCATCACTAAAGAAATTCTAAAGACGTTCTTTTTGCCCAAAGACAAAAGGAAAGATGGGTTGAGGTCATCTTGGTAATTGTCAAGACCCTGGTCCCTGAAGGCTTGGCTACTACTGGAGATGGTGGCAGGCCTTGGCAGCAAACACATGGTCCTGGTTTTGCAGGATTACAGGATGCTGGAATTAGTGGGTCATGGAGGCTTCCACTGGTTTAGAAGGAAGACCTAGGAGACCATGCAAAGTGCTCCAGGGTTGGAGTCCCTGACAGCAGTCCTGAGAGGGCAAAGCATGGAGATGTGAAGAAGAAGCTGAAGTAGCAGTGGAGACCCCTGAAATTGAGAAAGGCCAGTACCTTGGGATGACCTTTGGAATCTACCAGAGACAAGCCAGCAGGGAGGACCCATATGCCAAAACTAATAAGGTCATAGGGGAAGTACTACACAAGCCTTTTGTAGAGAGCAACACAATGCCATGTGGTCCAGATGCTGGACATGGAGCTACAGGACTTGTTTGTCCAGTTGGATTTTGTTCTTGCTTTTGCCCCATCCCTTTTTTCTATGCCCTTATTTTTCTGAATGGAAATATTTACTATGTGCCTTTATATATTGGACATAGGTAACTTGATTTGATTTTTTTATAGGAGCTCATGCTGAGAGTTTGCCTTGAGTCTCAGAAGAGACTTTGGACTTGAACCTTTGGCAATCTTGGAGCTGTTGAGTCTATAGGGACTCCTGGAAATGTATTTTGCATTGTGACATTGCCATGAGCTTTTTGGGGCCAGGGACAGAATGTTATGGTTTAAATGTGAGGTGTCCCAGAAAACATCAAATGAGATGGTGCAAAAATGCTAAGAGGTAAAATGATTGGATTATGAGAGCCTTAACCCAATAAGCCAGTTGATGCCCCGATTAACTCACCTCACCTCTAGCCTGGTTGAATGGAGCTGGCATTCTATGAACTAAGACTTCTGAAACTGTGAGCCACTTAATAAACTCTTACTCCTAAAATTGTTCTTGTCAGGTCCTTTAGTCATAGAAGTTAAAAACTGACTAAAACAAGAGCCCTAGGTGTGCTTATGTTTGTTACAAAAAGGAAAAAAACATTCTTGGAAAAATTTTCTGGTGGTTATAATGACTTTCCTAATGTAATTTCTTAGGATTAACATTTCCACATCTTCAAAACATACTTGCAAAGTGAAATATCTGATATACAATAGTGACTGGAGTGTAACAAGCCTGCCTGCCTGCCTTCCTTCCTCCTTCCTTCCTTCCTTCCTTCCTTCCTTCCTTCCTTCCTTCCTTCTTTCTTTCCTTCCTTCCTTCTTTCCTGAGGGCAGTCTACCACATGGGTACATCCACAGCCCCTTTTTTTATTTTATTTTAAGAGAGGGTTTTGCTAAGTTGCCTGGACTTGGCTTGAATTTGTGATCCTCTTGTCTCAGGCTCCCAAGTAGCTGGAGTTATAGGGATGCATTACAGTCCTTGATGAAATGTGCATTTCTACACCTGAAAATGAGTAGGTGGATTTCAAATGTGAAAAAAAGTACAGCTAATACTTGGGATGGATTAAGTAATATCGGAAACAAGTCAAATATGGAAAGAAAAAAGTATGGGGTTTCTAAGTGGAAGACAGAATTACATTCAATGGCCAGCTACTTAATGACTATTAGTAAGTCTTAGGAAATATATCTTATTTAGTAAGAAGACAAAAATAAAGTATAATAAAGAAATTTAGCTGAATTTTCATCAAGGAGAACTCTGAAATGGGAAAAAGGTCAAAATGGTTATCATCTCTGTTCCTTGTGATGAAAACCCTGTTTTTGGAGGGGATGAGCCATGAGATGTACGACTCCCTCAAACTCATCAGCGGTGTCTCCTGCACCACCAATTGCTTATCCCTCTGGACTATAGACAACTTTAGCATAGTGGAGGGACTCATGACCACCGTTCATGCCATAATTGCCCCCCATAAGACTGTGGATGGCTCTTGTGGGACACCTGTGTGACAATCATGGGGCTTCCCAGAAGGTCATCCCTGCATCAACCTGTGCTGCCAAGGATGTAGGCAAGATTATCCCTGAGCTGAATGGGAAGCTCACTGGCATGACCTTGCATGTGCCACCCTGAACATGTTGGTTATAGGCCTATGTCCTGGAGAAGGCTGCCAAATATGACAATATGAAGAAAGTGGTGAAGCAGGCCCCAAAAAATGCATCCTGGGATAAAACAAGCACCAGGTTGTCTTCTGCAACTTTACCAGTGAAACCAACTCTCCTCAACTTTGTCAGGTTCATTTCCTGTATATCAGTAATCTGGCTACAGAAACAGTGGTTGACCTTATGATGCAAATGTCTTCCAAGGAGTAGCAGTCTCTGGACCAGCTGTTGCAGCAAGAGCAGAAGATGACTGTAGAGAGGCCCTCAGCTACTGGGAAGTCCTTGGCCCAAGATGGTCCCCTAACATACCAAGAATTTCCCCTCTCTGCAGTTTCCAACCTAGCCTCCTTGAATAACAAGAGGGACTTAGGAAGCCCTACTTTAAATGTGAATTCAATAAAGTCTATTGTACCCAACCAGAAAGAAAGAAAGAACATACATGATCTCCGAATTGATCTATTGATTATATGTTCATATAAAATATGAAATAATCTCCTTCTCATTTAAAAATGAAATAAGAATAAGTATGTTAATGCATTTTTGACTTATAATATTTTCATCTTAGGATAGGCTTATCAGGACTCCATTGTAAATCAGAATGTCTGTATAGGATGAAGAAAACTTGAAGCAGAGAGTTGCATTTTGAGTGTTAGATTGAGTAGTAGATACTGTGGCCTACCACCCTTAGATTCTCCCTTAAAGAGTGAGGTACTCATTATTCCCAGTGGCAGGGTGTGTTTCCTGCCGATAGCTCAAAAGTGAATCCTCCCCCCTCCAGTATATTCGCTAGATCAAAGGGAGCTGCCTAATGCAAATTTTAACATATTTTTTTTGACAGGCATCTTAAAAGGAAAGGAAACTCCCAAGTTTCACTAATTGGTCTCAATTTTGAACATTTTTTTGCCAGCTTAGCATTCCATGGAATTAACAGGAGCCTCCATTGCAACTGCGTATCAGTTCAAATCTCCCTTTATAGAATTCTGATTCCCTCACTCCAATGTATGTGTTAGTCCCAAGACCGAATCCTTTAAAAAGCTCCTAATTTTGGTGACAATGTAATTTTAAAGTAGCTCAACTGGCCTCCATCAATAAAATCTTTGCCAAGATGTCTGCATGAGCTGCACAGAAGTTAGCTTGCAGAGGTTGGTTGTGATTTGTAACTTCCTGTGGGACAACAAAGCTCTGAGCCATGCTTATCTAAATTACAAGAGTTATGGGATGAACCTATACCACAGAGGGAGACCCTGTCAAGAAGATATTATTTCTGTAAAAACTTGTGTAACTACTGTATGATTTGTCAAAAATGGAAAATAAAATAACTAAATGTTAAAAAAAAGTGGCAGACACCTTAAAATGCTTTCCAGTAAACTCCACATGAAACCATTGGTGACAAGAGTGATCAATTAAACAGGCTCAGAAATGAATTCTGGAACAGAATTTCCTCCTGGCTGACTGGTAGAAGGTCTATCGCCAGCGGTTGGTGAGTTACTCCACGCACAATAGAGTGGATTGTAAAGTGGGTTGGGATAAAGGGCAATGAAATGGGCCGTGAGTACAATCTGGAGCTATTTAAGCAAATAGGGAAAGGCTATAGTAATAAGAACCATCAAATTTGATGGCTATTTCAGGGACTAGTAGAGATTTTGAAGAAAAGTGATGAAAGTATGTAGGTGATTAATCATCTTTTTAAGGTCAAGTGTAAAACCAAAGATCTTAATGATGTCGTATAGACATTTTTATCTCCTTAAGCTACAAGTTAGACTGCAGGATGCCCAGAAGTTAATTGCAATGGTAGCAGAATTCCAGAGAAGGTGGAATTCTCAAACATGAAAATTTTGGCACACCAAGGTTGAGGACTTTTGTGGAAGGAGTTGTGCACTGTTATTCATGATCTGCATGTATACATTATCAAATCCTGAACACCTAGATATCCATTAACACTCTGGATTTGCAGAAAAGGACCTCTTCTCCATGTTTAAAAGTAATACACTGTTTCTTTTCTTAACATATAATTTATACATATTTGTAAAATAAAGTGACATTTTCATTTCAAGCTACTTGTTTATATCATGTTAACATGTTGTACAAATGGGACTGATGAAGAAAGAGGGTAAAAGAAGTGGAGGGTGAGGAATGTGTTGTGCAAAGGAAATTGGGTCTTTGACATAAATTACTGGCCCCAGTCCAGTTGCAAACTCAGAAATGTTGCATAACAACAACAAAATAAATCTTTAGAAAGTTTTTAGCTGCTTCCTATTCTTGAGAGATTAGAAAAATACATTTTTCATCTCCCCAAGTTTGCTTTTAGTATCTCTGATCTTTGGTTATTTGAAATATGATTTTTATCACACAGTTTTTTCTTACATTCCATAAAATCTCTTTCATCCGTATACTTTTTCCATTTACATTTAATTCTGATCGTGTAATTTTAAATGCTTTAGATAGCAGTGTGTTCTGGTTTTAATGAAATATTGTATGTAAAGCAAAGATCCATCAACTAGGTACAGATTCAATCTGCCACAACTGTAACTTCTATAAGATAATTTAGTATAATATAGCAGAGTATATACACAGAAGCTGATTTATGTTTAAGTACTTTAGAAACAAAAAACAGAAAATAAATGCATATTATTAATGTAATTATCTTTTCACCCCAATTTCCCTCAACTGTTTAACTTATTTAGAAACACCATTAAAAATTTACTTTCTAGACATTTCTTATGTAAATATAATCCTAAATAAATTTCAATATTTAATTTTTGTTTTAATTTAAGTGTTATCAAAACTGTTGCAGAGCAAGACTTACCAGTTGGAGCAGTCGCATATTCTTAGCCTGTTTTTGAAATCTAGAAAGAAGGATTTCAGGTGAGCAGGAATTTACTAGAAAGAAGAGGTAAAGGGAAGAAAGGGATTTTCTTAAGGGATAAAGAGAAAGAGTGGGTCTTATCAAAACAGAGAGGGATGGCATGCTATCTTGCCCTCCAGGTTTAATGGGGGGAAGAGATGTCTAAAGGAAATTTTTACAGAGCCCTGCCCAGGTCCACCTCTTGGTTTTTGATTAACAATAGGATTACATCATACTTTCGAGTACCCATTGTGCATAATCTTCCCCCATGGAGGAGAAATTTTACTCTTTAATGACATTCTAAATATCCAAAGACAACTCTATACTACTTTGGTCCATGCTCACTTGTTTTAACTGGGACTCATTCTTGCAGCTTTTAAGGTTGTTGATCTTTGCTTCCAATTGTTCTGCCTCCCTGAGTCCTGGAATCTGGTTTGTATAAAGATCACAAGATCTTCACTTCAGAATGGCTTGTCTTCTTCTTATTGAAACCAGAGTTCAAGGTGAAACTAGCTTCTCCATTTCTATTGGAAGGCAGATTGTAGGTTATAGGCTTCTGCAGCTGAGGAAGCCCATTTTGGTGTTAGCAGCTTTTGATGGCAGGCTGTGCCATCCAGTACTGCAGCAGACCCCAGCAATTTGCCACTACTTTCTTTTCAGATTTTTGTCCGGAAAATTTGAATAATCTACAAATGAGGAAGAGTGAGCCTAAAAGAGTAGGATTTACTCAAGGGAGAAGAACAATGACAGAGTTCCCACAGGGTGAAAGGGGACCTAGTAGGGGTTTCCATCTAAGTGTGCTACTAGTCTAGGGGCTTATGTAGTTGCTAGGTAAGGGCATTGATCAATAGCTATCCTAATCAGATATTGGAAAAGTACCAAAGCTATTGGTCAGTAGCTATGTTAAACAGTTATTGGGAAACTGTCAAGGTTATTGGTTTTTGTCCACAAAATTCTGTTTGGTTAGCCCTGGAGTTTGTAGTATTCATTCAGGTCTGTCTTGCCTCCCTTTTCCCTGCTCCTCCAACCTAGGACAAAGGAGTTGGCGAAATGTTTGGAATGCTTATATAGGTACAGAGTCCTTAAAATGTAGAAAAGTCTTTATGTGTTCCATTTCCTTAATTTTCTGCTTGTTTTACTATCTATCTATCATCTATCTATCTATCTATCATCTATCTATCCATCACCAATCATCTATCTATATCTATCCTATTCATTATCATCAAGGAAGAGTCCTTGGGCCTGAATTTTTTTTGTTTATAATGTTTTTCTTTTTTTGCTGAACAATGTAAGATATCCTATTGACTTAAACCAGGACAAGGCCAAAGTGGCCTTGAGGAAGTTGCTTTTTAAAGGAAAGAATGTAGGTGTTAGCACAGTAGACCCAGTCTGTAGAATTATCCCCTGAACATCGTGTTCTCACTGCTCATGTCTGTCTGCTCTCTATCTGTTCTAATTAATTTGGATTGTCAACTTTGTAGGATTAAGATATTTCTGACTGTGTCAATGAATATGTTTTCAGAGATGATTGACATGTGGGAGAGAAAACTGAGTAGAGAGATTTACTCTGATTATGGGTTGCGTAGTCCAGTGGGCTAGGGTCTAGATGGAAGAAGGGTGGAAGAAAGAGGAAGGCAATATAGTTGCAGGTACCATTTTCTTAGGCAAGTTTTTGGACTGTTTTTGTAATCCTCTGAGGATGTCAGACTCTAGTTACTTCAATCTTCCAAATGAACTCCAACCAGTGATTCTCTAGGGAGTTTCCAGGCCATTGGTCCCTCTTCTGAGGCTCCAGTTTCTTTGATGGAGCAGTTACTCATTCTTCCAGCTCTGCATTCTGCAGACAGCCACAGTGGGACTATCTGGCTTCTGATTCTGTAAGCCAGTCTTGTATATTCCATTCTAAAATATGTATTTTAGAACCCTGACTCATACAAATTTTGGTCCTCTTAGGACCAAACCACTCTGAATGGTTGCAGAGAAAAAAATTATAAGGATAAATTCTTCAATTGGTTTAGTGGTTCTGGAGTTGGTTCTTTAAAATATTTGCTAAAGTCTTTCCTGCTGACAAGATAGTGCATACTGATAATCTGTGGCATGAACTGTTTAAAAAGATGCACAAAGTCAATGCATTCAATAATCCTAATTCACTATTTGTGAGTGATAAGTAGTTTAATGATTATTATATACCTGATACTTTGGAATATGGAAAAGTAAGGAATGTAATGACTGGTTGCTTCTGGTATCACTGGACATAGTAACAACAGAGAAGAATGTGCTTAGAGATTCAATTCTCAGTTACAAATATAACAATTGATCTAAAAGTATATCAGCATACTCTGAAGGAGAATCTTCTCTCTTGTTGCTAAAGGGCTGAGGGTGTCAAAAACTAAGCATAAACTATCATCCTGTGATGGACTGAATTATGATGCAAGTTTTAACTTTCAGCCTGGAAGTATGTATTCAGTTAAAGTGAGGGTACTGCTTGGAAAATAATGGGATCCTGTAAATTGGGATGGAGATATTTGGGAGGATCTTGAAGAGGCTGGGGACATTAAACTTCTTTATTCTGATGAATTTACTTTGCCAGAGGTAGTGGCACCCTTAGTGTCAGGGACACCCTGCCCCATGCTCTGTGATATTAGCTTCTCCAACTCTTCCTGAGGGAACTAATCACGCGTTGCTTATGGAATATTAATAACCTTCCATTATGCAGTTGCTGAGCATATCAATGATGATTCCCCTCAGGAACCACCTTCACCACCCACTTTTGCCTCTAGGACTATAACTAGATCCAAGTCTGAGAAGCCATTAGAGGTGATTGTGAACCATTAAGAGGTGAACAACACTCCAAAGAAAGTTCTTGAATTTTCTAAGTCATACAAGTGGAGAGCTGGGTAACATGTATGTGAATGGATTTTAAGGGTGTGGGATTAATGGTTGAAGGATCATAAAATTAGAGCAGCCTGCATTTTTTTGATATGGATTCTGGATTTAATGCAGTAGTTGACAGTGTTATAGAAGGTACTAATAGTTTGTCTGTTTGGCTGAAATATAGATCAAAAGATGGTCTACCGTGAATGAGCTAGAAATGCCTCATATCCCTAGGTTTTCCACTAGTGAAGGAATTCAGAGGCAACGTTGCAATAGATTTGCCAGGCATGACCTTCTCTTCCACATAGGGAAGGTACAGAAGATTTATCCTTCAATAATACTATAAGAACAGATTTGTGGGGGAGCACCAGCATCTTTGAAGAACTCTATATTTGCTCTTCTCTGTATGCCAGACCTTATGATGAGAGCACCCGTCACTCAACTGGGAAACTTAAATGCCATGCTCAAGAGGTGGGGGCCAAATGATAGCACTTATCTGCCAAAGGCAAAATGGTCATACTTACCGTAATGGGCAGTGAAGGAAAATCAATGAACAGAATGTTCTGACTCATGTAGATCTGTGGTAACGGCTAATCAATCATGCTGCTCTCTGTTGATTTACATGAGCAAAAAAATTCCTGGGCAATTTGTTTAGCCCCAGGGCTGCAAATGCCCTATTGAACTGCTTGCCAATCCCAAAGAAAGAACTTGGAAAACTCAACAGAAATATTTTGAGCATTTTATTACTCATGCGTTTCTTGGTTGTGGCAGGTTGAGATACAATGGAGGGCTGTACCTGCCCACTCTGCTAGTGGGTTTCTTTATGTTTTAAAAGAACATTCTTTTACTTTACAGCCACAATCAATCTGCTTCAAATCTCACCCAGTTTAGAGATAAGGGACCTGGCCAAGTTACCCATTTCCTTTGGTATCACAGTCTTTAGAGTTCTTATTTTTACAGCAAGCTTTCTTAGGCACTGATTAGTGTTTAACCCAACACTAGAGCCTTGGAAGCCTCTTAATGTCCATCACAATCCCAAACCATCCCACATCCTCTGGAAAGCTCTTGAGATAGGGCTCTGGAGGCACATTGCATCCATGCACCCAACAGCAGTAAAAAGAGCAAGAGATTGCCAGCAGCCATGTCAGGGTAATTGAGATAGTATAGAAGGAATGACGTCATGTCAAGGGAAGAGAAGCTAGCCATTTAGAGAAAGGATCAACAAAGGGCATCAATAGCATTAATTTGTTTTGACATTTGGGTTAAAACATGAGTAATATTATGTTCATTATTTGGTGTATATATATATATATATATACATTATATCCCCAAGACTGAGCATACTCCAGTGTGGGCAGTCATAAACATATCTAGTGCCATCCTATTTTGTAAAAGTGCCTATCTTATCTGGGTATCTTTCTCAGTTAAAATAGTTATGGCATGTTTAGATTGATTAAGAGTTTGGGCGGAATTCAAGATGGCGATCTGAAGACAAAAGACCTCCCCTGCACCCTAGTGACTGATCAGAATATCTCCGGCTTCTCACCAGTATTTTGAGGTGTGTTTGGGGGAATAGCATGGTGAATCACCAGTTCTAATCTTGGCACTGGTTCTGGGGAATAGAGACTTAGGAGCGGCCGGGGATTCTTTGTTCTGCGCTGCCGCCGTGGTGGCTGCGGCTGGCCCGCCGGCCTGCATTTGCACTCTCCAGCCTACATTCCCGCCTGCCTGAGTCACTTCTGCAAAGAAGGACCCGCACAGCTCTAAAGACAG